>JAASGM010001005.1:0-10563 GCA_023334215.1 Globisporangium cystogenes | reverse complement strand
GATACACCAGCGCGTTCTGGAGTCCGCTGATCCCGTGCGCGTGCGAATGCAGATCCTTGAGCCGCTGGAGCGAGTACTTGCCATGCAGCTCCACCTGCGTGCGCTCCCACGCCGCCACGAGCCACCCGAGCCAACGCGAACACCTTCAGTACCGTCTTGAGGAGCTCTTGCGTGCATGGAATGTACCGCATAATATTATTGTGTCGTCGCATTTCCACAGTGCTCACAGTACGCTACTCTCGATCTGGTGGCAAAAGCAAGCCCAAGAGGTCCCGAGCATGTCCGCTGCCAAGACGAGCGGCGTCGGCGTGCCCATCGCGCTGCTGCACGAGGGCGAGGGCCGCAGCGTGACCGTGGAGCTCAAGAACGGCGAAGTCTACCGCGGGCACCTGACCGAGAGCGAGGACTCGATGAACTGCCAGCTGCGCGACGTGGTGCTCACGCAGCGCGACGGCCAGAAGACGCGCCTCGAGCAGGTCTACGTGCGCGGCTCGCACATCAAGCTCGTGATCCTGCCGGACGTGCTCAAGAACTCGCCGCTGCTCGCCAAGGTGCAGGCGCTCAAGAAGCCCGCGGCCGACGGCAAGAAGAAGAAGGCGGGCGGCCGCGGCAAGCGCGGCGGCGCACCCGGCGGCCGCAAGTAGCAGGCAGGAGTAATGGTGAGTGGGTTGACTGGTGTACCAACCTGCCCGCCCGCCAGGAAAAAGAGGAAGAGGAAGTGGAGGCGGGAGGCGGCGACGGCGACAGTGACGAGAGTTAATAGACGCTCGAGGAGCGGGGGGGGCGGAGCTGCGGCGCGGACGTGTGTGTGTGTGTGTGTATGTGGTGTGTGTGCTGTTGATGAACGTGGTGGTGGTGATAACGAGCTGCTAGCGACTCGAAGGATCCTTTCGCTAGTGGCGGCGGCGGCGCTCGACGTGTCCGATCCGACGGGTTCCAGGTTTCCAGGCTTCCAGGTTTCCAGGTTTCCAGGTTTCCAGGCTTCCAGGCACCTGAGGCGGCAGCAGCTCGGAGGCTTCGGCGGACCATCTCGAGTCGAAGGCGCCTGCTGCCGCTGGTTGGCCGCCAGCTGCTCAAGTCTCGTCGACCAGCGACCAGCAGCAGGAGCGGCGCGTTCGGCGCACTATCGCCGCCGCCATCTGATGGCGAAGCTGCTGCTGCTTCGTTCGTTGTCTGCGACTTGTGCCGCGTCTCTTGGCGTCCTGCGTTTCGCGAGAACGCGCCCCCACTTCCGATCCGACCGCGCGCCGCTCAAGTCTTCCCAGTCTTCCTCCCAGCAGCCGACCAACACGCACGCAGCATGGAGAGTCTCACGATGCAGGGCGTGCTCGGCATGGCGCTGCCCATCGCCGCCGCGTCGCTGCCCGACTGGCACCAGGAGCTGCTGGCGCAGGACGCCGCGAGCCGCTCGCGCAAGCGCCAGCGGCTCTGCCCGCAGCGGCGGCGCCGCGTCTACGAGGTGCGGGCAGCTAACAGAGTCTATCTTGCGGAGCCGCCTAGTACTAACTGCTGCGTGCACGCAGAGCGACCGCTTCATCCCGGCGCGCTCGTCCATGGACATGGAGTACTGCAGCTACATGGTCGCCGAGTCGCAGCAGCCGACCGGCGCGAGTCCTCCGAGCAGCAGTAGCAGCAGCGCCAGCAGCAGCTCCGTTACATCCGCCGCCTCCAGCGCCGTGAGCTGCGAGCTCATGGACAAGCAGTCGCGCTACAAGGAGGCGCTGGCCGCCAACCTGCTCTACCAGAGCCCGGAGAAGCCCTCGAAGACGTCGCTGCTGCACTTCCACGCGCTCGCGAGCGGCGGCGGCGGCGGCGGCAGTGGCGACTCGACGGCCGCCGCGTCCGCCGCGCTCGCGTCGCCGTTCTCGCGCCAGCAGTCGCTCCGGCAGCTCGGCCGCACGCACTCGCCGATCGCCGAGCCGGCGGCGGCGGCGGCGCGGCGGCGCCACATCCCGTCGGCGCCCACGCGCATCCTGGACGCGCCGGAGCTGCGCGACGACTACTACCTGAACCTCGTGTCCTGGGGCGCCAACAACGTGCTCGCGGTCGCGCTCGACCAGACCGTGTACCTGTACCAGCCCGAGAGCGGCGCGATCCACGAGGTGCGCGCGTGCGCGGCGCGCGGCGACTACGTGACGTCGGTCGCGTGGGTGAGCGAGCCCGGGGGCCCCGACCGGCTCGCGGTCGGCACGTTCAGCGCCGAGCTCCAGGTCTGGGACACGGTCACGGCCACGCGGCTGCGCACGCTGCGCGGCCACCGCGAGCGCATCGGCGCGCTCGCGTGGAGCGGCGCGCTGCTCGCCTCGGGCTCGCGCGACACGACGATCCTGCAGCACGACCTGCGCGGCGCCCGGCACGTCGTGGCCGCGCTCGCGGGGCACCAGCAGGAGATCTGCGGGCTCGCGTGGGCGCCGGACGCCAAGACGCTCGCGTCCGGGGGCAACGACAACTGCCTCTGCCTCTGGGACAGCAGCAAGAGCGGGGGCTCGGGGACCGGCGGCTCGGGAACCAGCAGCACGACGGCGGCGGCGGCGGCGGCGCCGCGGCTCAAGCTGCTACAGCACAAGGCGGCGGTGAAGGCGCTCGCGTGGTGTCCGTGGGAGCGCAACCTGCTGGCGTCCGGCGGCGGCACGGCGGACCGCTCGATCAAGTTCTGGAACAGCGCGAGCGGCAAGCTGCTGCGCTCGGTGCACACGGGCTCGCAGGTGTGCGGGCTCGTCTGGTCCAAGACGGAGCGCGAGCTGCTGTCGTCGCACGGCTTCTCGCAGAACGAGCTCTGCCTCTGGAAGTACCCGACGATGGCGCGCGTGCGCGAGTTCACGGGCCACACGGCGCGCGTGCTGCACCTCGCCATGTCCCCGGACGGCGCGTCCGTCGTCTCGGCGGCCGCGGACGAGACGCTGCGCTTCTGGAACGTCTTCGCGTCCGCCAAGCACGCGGCGCCCGCGCGGCTCGGCGAGAGTCCGCTGCTCTCGAGCGCCGTCATCCGCTGAGACGCCGCTCTGCTCGTCTAGCATCCCTCCACCGTGTTACATGCCCTTCAGCTCTTCCGCTCTTCCGCTCCTCTCGCCCGCTCTGCTCTCGCGCGTCACGCGTCACGCGTCACGCGAACAGGAACCCGACCGCCCTCCGGTTGAAGCTCCGCAGCGACGCCGGCAGCAGCGCCGAGCTCGTCTCAAGACGCGCGGCGACGGCCGCGCAGACTGCCGCCGGGAAGCGCAGCTCCTGCGCCGCCGTCTCGTGGCTGCTGCTGCTGGCGTCGTACAGCACCTTGAGCACGCGCCGGAACTCGGGCGAGCGCTCGGTCTTCACGGTCGTCTCCCAGCTCAGCAGCTGCAGGAGCATCGGCGCGGCTCCCGGGGCCGCCGCCGAGCGCAGTGCGAACCGGAACACGCCGTCCGAGTCGGCGAACTCGAGCAGCTTGGCGCACACGAGGCTGTCGACCGTGTAGCGCGCGAAGACGTCGGTCGCTGCCGGCGCGGACGCCAGCACGTGCTTGTCGAGCCGGATCGTCTGCGCGCTCTCGCGGTGCCGCGCGCCAAGCGCCGCGGCGCACTGCGCGCACGCGAGCGGCTCCCAGTCCCGCGTGTCGTGCTCGCCGCCGCTTCGCTCGCTCGCCGCCGGCACGAGCGAGCCGGGGACGACGTGCGCGCCGTGCAGCAGCACGTGCGCCTCGCCCACGAACACGCGCGCCTCCTGCGCGAAGATGTCGTCGCGCGGCAGGTGCTCGAAGGCGCCGATGCCCGAGCCCCAGAAGTCGAACATGTCGACCCAGTTGGCCGACGGCAGCGGCAGCGCACGCTCGAACTGGGAGCCGCCGGTCGCCGCGGCCGGCGCCACCAGCGCGCTGCCGCACGCGCGGCACGCGAGGCGCGCGTAGGAGCGTTGGTCGAGCTCCGCGGCCGCGATCTGGCTGAAGGACGCGAAGCCGTCGCCCGCGACGTCGCGGTCGCCGTCCTTCACGGGCAGCCGCACGTGCACGTGGTCCTCCTGGAGAGGAGAGACGGTGGTGAGGAGCGCGCTGAGGAGCGCAGAGCGCCTTCGCGTGCACGCACCTTGACGCTCACGGCGCAGGCCGCTTCGTCCACGTTGCGCTCGATCTCCGCTGTCCACCACACGTCTCCGTCGGCGTCGGCGTCGGCGTCGGTGGCGTCGGTATCCTTCAGCAGCAGCAGCGCCACGTTCGGGAACGCCACGCGCACGCGCAGCCGCCGCGCGTCCGGCAGCGCCGCCCCCTCGCCCGCGCGCACGTGCGCCTGGTAGCAGCCGATGTTGCGGTGGAACTCGATCACGAAGCGCTCGGCCGCAGCGGGAGGAGCGCTGGGCTCGGCGACGCGCAGGCTCTGCCGCTCTGCGTGCGCGGCCGCCAGTTGGTCCCGGGCGGCGTTCGCGGCCGCGAGCGCGAGCGCGTGCTCCTCCTGTGCGGCGAGCAGCTCGTCGCGCAGCGCGTCGTCCATCTCGAGCGGATCTTTTGGTTGTCAACGCGAGGATTCGAATGATGTGAGCGAAATTGGTTGGTTCGATTCGAATGGGAGGTTCGTAATGGAGTTCATCGAGTTCACTGGAGCACTGGTGCGCTCTTGACGCGTACGAGCTTGGGCAGAGCCTGAAGCGCTGCTGACCACTTCCGCCGCTGGCGACCGGGACTGTCGCCAGGCACGAGCGCCGTCGTCGTCGTCGCGAGAGCCGCGGTCGTCGCTTGGCGGACTGGATCGCAGCGTCGCCATAGGATTCAGAGGAGATGACTGGAGCTCCCAGCTCGGTGCCGCGATAGTCTGCTTGTGCTTGGACTTGCTTGTTCGTCGTGGGCGGCGCCGTCGTCGTCGTCGGGGAGTGAGTGAGTGGTAATGGAAAAGATGCAGATCCTCCGGACGTCCGCTTGGTCCCCCCTTACTCAGCAGCAGCGGCGTCGACGCCGAGGACGATGCGCATCGTCCACCGCGTGGCGGGCGACGTTCCCACCTGCTGTCACGTGGTGGTGCTTGGAGGAGGCGACCCAGTCGATCTTCCTAGGACGACACCGTGGAAGACGCGTCCGCTTCCTTCCCGTCGCACGCGCGGCGTCCAACAAACTCAACTCGCGCGCGAGACGAGAGGAGCGCGAGAAGAGTGAGCGCCATCCGCGGCAGCACCGCGGCACCGCGCTGATATCATGAGGCGCAAATCCAGTCAAATAACGAGCGTGGATCAAGTGTGGATGCCATCCCCCTGCCACTTGATCAACACGGGTGGCGTCACGGAGACCGAGTCTCGACACCATGGTGGTGTCGTGAAGCGCGTCAAGGCGCGCCTCGAGCTCGACGAGGACTCTGCGCTGGCTGATGCACCATTTGCACGAAACTCTGCACGAAACGAACGCACGAAACCCGACTAGCCCTACCCCTCACTTAGCAGAGAATCAACTACTCTATTCATTCTCTTCTTTCAAGTTGTTTATCATCCAACAATTCGAATACAAGTCCAGTCTCATTCCCGGCCTTTCTTTCTGGCTGCCTGACTCGTCGCCGTATTTAACCACCAAAAAAAAAGCGAGTTCGACACCGCATGTATTGTATGAGCTCTTCGTCGTCAGTCAGTCCCGCTTCCGAGCCGCCGCCCGCAGGTCCTTCTCTTCCTCCCCCTCTGTCTTCACCGCGCCGCCCCCGCACACGCACGCACACACACATGACGCCCGAGGAGATCCAGGGCGACTACCGCTGCGCCGTGTCGGTCGAGGACTACCGCGCCGGCAAGAAGAAGGCCGAGTTCAAGGTCGTCGTCGCGCTCTCGTTCTACAGCGCGCGCACGCACTCGCCCGGCAGCACGTCCTGGCACATCTGGCGCTCCTTCTCGGCGTTCCGCAAGCTCGACGAGCAGCTGCGGCAGCGCAACGCCGCGCACCTCAAGGGCATCAAGTTCCCGCCGCTGCACCGGCGCCGCGCGCTCTTCCGCACGCACCTGCGCGCCGACTTCCTCGAGACGCGCATGCGCGAGCTCGACAACTACGTCAGCATGCTCGTGCGCTCGCCGGCGCTCGTGGCCTTCCACGTCGCGAGCGTGCAGAGCCAGACGCTCAAGGCCTTCGTGGGCTTCGCGAACGGCTTCGGCTCGAACCCGTACTACGAGCAGCAGGACGCGGCGCTGCGGCCGTCGGTCTCGGTGCTCGCGACGGCCACGCCCGCGGCCATGCGCGCGACCGAGAGCGTCCTCGGCGACGACGACGACGACTTCCGCTCCGTCTCGTCCAGCAGCACCATGTCGTCCGTCACGTCCACGAGCTCGGCCGACTACCGCTGGTCCGGCACGGGCTTCGTCGGCAGCAGCAGCTACGCGCGCCACACGGTGCCGGCGGGCGGCACCGCGCTCCACAGCGCGTCGTTCTCGTCGGCGGCGAGCAGCAGCTCGTTCGGCGGCCTGTCGGCCACGTCGCGCGCGTCCGTGCAGAGCGGCCGCGGGAGCTGGTTCCCCGTGAGCGGCGGCCCGGCGGCGGCCACGACGTCGGTCTTCGAGGGCGGCGGCGGCGGCATGCGGCCGTCCATCGGCGTCTCGCGGAGCTCCATGATGTCGATCACGCCGTCTGACGTCATCACCCCGGAGCTCGACCTCCAGCGCGCGCGCATGGAGGAGGAGCTCGTCAAGCAGGAGCTCGTGGGCGTCGGGATGCCGCCGGACGGCTCGTGCCTGCTGCACTGCATCGTGTACGAGATGTTCCCGCTCCAGTGCCTGCGCGACTACCCGTCGAGCATGGCGGTCGTGAACGTCGGCGCGGCGGACGGCATGGCGCCCCGGCGGATGGCGGCCGCGCAGTTCCTGCGCCTGCGGCTCATGGACTACGCGCTCGAGCACGTGGCGGCGCTCGCGGCCTTCCTCATGCAGGACGTCGAGGACCTGCGCGAGCGCTACGAGGTGTTCCGGGACACGCCGGACGAGCAGGCGACGACCGCCGAGCTGTACGCGGCGGCGAGCATGTTCAACCTCGAGATCGTGCTCATCTCGAACGACGAGGGCTTCGTGATCGACCCGGTGATGCCCGTGGCCGGGCTGCCGTCGGTGCGCGAGGGCCCGCTTCGAACCGTGACGTTCGGGTACCTCGTCCCGGCCGACGGGCTCGCGGGCCACTACATCTGCACGCGCGAGCGCCGGTCGCAGTTCGGCGCGGCGCAGAACTCGTTCGCCGGCGGGAGCTACCGCGGGTCCGTGAGCATCGGGCCGCCCAAGAACGTGCGCTGCTCGACGGTCGGCGTGCGGCGCTTCGAGCGCATCCCGGAGCAGCGCGTCGAGTGACGACCGCGATAGAGTTTAGTACGAACGAACGGACAGACGGCCCGCCGGTGGCAGCCAGCAGTCGACGAACGACGACGAACGACGTGCCTCAAGGTGTCGAGCGCCAGGAGAGAGAGAGAGGAGGAAGAGCGAGCGACGACGACGACACGCGCCTCTCTCTCTCTCTCTCGAGGCGACCGGCAGGCAGTTCTCCGTACCCCCAGACGGCCGACCCGAGCCGACCCGAGCAGTCCGAGCACCGACACTGGCGTCGCGTTGCTGCTCCGCGTCCTCGATGTCGAACCCTCATAATTAATTAACCGGACGAATGCGTTGATCATCACGGAACAGGCGAGTATCTGTCTATTCGGCGGCGTCCACCGGCGCTGGCGCGGCCCAGTAGTCCATGATGTCGAGCGCCACCTCGCAGCTCTCGCGCACGACCTGCTCCGCGTCCTTGAGGTACACCTGCAGGATCTCCTCGCACTCGGGCGTGCCGATGGCGCCGAGCGCCTCGGCCGCCTCGTGGCGCACCATGCGGTGCTCGGCGTGGTCCATGAGCACCTTCTTGAGCGCCGGCACGGTCACCGGGTTCTCCATCTGGCCCATCACGTACGCGACCTCGTGGCGGAAGAGCGCGCTCGCGTCGCCGTAGCCCTCGGCGAGCGCGAGCGCCGCCTCCTCCGTGTTGCGGTTGCGCAGCGAGAACATGGCGCGGTAGCGGTCGAAGAGCGACTTACTCGGGTCCAGCAGCGTCGCCTTGAGCGTCGCGGTCGGCACGTCCTTGCTCACGGCCGGCGCCGGGTCCACCGACAGGTACGGGTTGCGGTCGTGCTCGCCCTCGACGATCTCGCCCGCGGCCGCCTGCACCTTGTACTTGATGAGCCGCAGCGCGAGCTCGCACGTCTCCGAGACCTCGGGCGCCGGGTCCTTGCTGAACTTCTCGAGCACGGGCAGCGCCTGCGCGTGGCCGATCGCGCCGAGCGCCTCGGCCGCCTCGTGGCGCACCATCCCGTCGTCCTCCACGTCCTCCACGACCGCCTGCAGCGTCGCGCACGCGTCCGGGTCCTGGAACTGCCCGATCACGTACGCGAGCTCGTGGCGCATGAGCTCCGAGTCCTGCTTGTTCACGAGCGCTGTTCGCGGGAGGCAACACCAGCGGACGCCCGCGCGCTCTCAGCAACTACAGCAACTACAGTGCAGCCATTCACTCCTGCGCGAGCTGCAAGCACGCACCCTTGAGCAGCACGTGCAGGTCCTCCTTCTGGCCGCGCGTGCGCAGGTAGAAGACGGCGCGCGTGCGCTTGCCCATGGGCTGCGAGAGGTCGAGTAGCGACGCGGCGAGCGCCTCGAAGTTCGGGACGGCCTCGAGCGCGGTCATAGCGGAGCTGTAGATGAGGAGGGTGGCGAGGCGGTGGACGCGAGAGCGCGCGAGTCGGCGAGTGTGGCGAGTGTGGCGAGTGCAGTCGAGTGGCTCCAAAGCGTGTGCCAAAGCGATGCGACCGCTTTTCCTGAATATTAAGAAAAGAGGCAAACCCCGGTCTCCCATTGGCCACTTCCACAAGAGAGCGTGGAAGTGGCCAATAGGAGGCTGCTACTTCTCAAAATGTGAGGAATCGATACGTAAATGTTAACATGCAGAAAACGATGAGCTTCGTGCACGGTGTCGACAACAAACTTGGATCCCGATACTGCAATGTCGCGGCGCTGCGGCACAACACTCGCTCGCCCGTTCCAGTGGTCCTCGCTCCAGCCGTCCTCGCTCCAGTCGCCCATCTTCGGCGTCTGCGGCACAACATCCGAATAAGTGTGTTCCCAACAAATGTGCACGCTCTCAAGATCCGACACCGACAGTGTCAGTGGTTCCACATCATAACTCTTCATTGTTTGCTTCTTCCTCTGTACTCTACTAGATACCGCCTTCTGGACGCGGCATAACGCAATCTCGGTACCCGCGTTATCTGTCACGGCAAGGCTTACTTGCCATCAAGCACATGAGGAGATTTGATAGTCAACGTCCGCGATTAGATGGCTCCCACGTACGAGCGTTGAGGTTGTCGCGTTCCTCCGAAGTGTGCAAGTGGCTATTCCTTGGGTGTCGATGCCTTCGCCAGCCACGCGAACTTAAAGCTAAAGTCCGCACCGAGGTGGATCAGGTACGTCTGAGCGACAAACACGACCCAGAGTGCAAACTTGCTCTGCACCATGCGCCACTGCCGCGTGAGCACGAACGTGAGCTGGTGCGTCCGAGAGATGCCGAGTTGGCGCTTGATCACAGCTCCCATCGCGAGAAACGAGAGCAGCTCGAGCGACGCGTACAGTAGCACGTTCTTGAGGTTGCTGAAGAGCTGGGCCTCGGTCATCTCCGCGAGTTGGAGGTAGTGCGCGCGGTTCGGGAGGTAGTACATGAGCAGGATGTAGCCGCCTGAGAGTGTTTCAAGTACACACCGTCAAGTCGAACACACATACACACACATACACACACACGTGAACAAACACGTTAGAATGCCGACAGGTCACGATTAGACAAGAGTCACGTACAAGAGTCACGTACAATAGATCATCGGCGCCGCCACCTCCGTGTACTCGATCAGCACAGCGTACTCGGTCATGAAGAGCACCTTGGTCGTTTTCTGGATGAACTCGAGGCGCTTGTGTGCGTCAAGTCCGAGATTGGTTGTCACGTCACCTTGAGCGGCTTGAGTACTCTGAGTCGGCGGTAGTCGAACACTGTTCAGCATCGCCTCGGTAGGTACGACAGGGAAGATGGACGCCATGGAGCGCGGTGGTACCACATTTGCACTCTGGCTTTGCTGGCATTGAGTCCGAGTCTTCAGGTATGCCGAGTGCCGGCACATCTCGTTCAAACTCGAGTGGCGAGAGATCTGCGTGTCGTCCGCCAGGATCTCGACTGCAGCGTCGATGACGTTGATGTGTCGGCGGTGACTGGTTTGCCGGTGCTCGTGCTGCTGATTGATCGCCACTCGAGCACCTCTTCCAGCACGTGACGCCGTCGTCGATACTACTTTGGTAGTTGGCATCTTGTCGAGCAAAGCCTTCAGATCTCGCACGAGATACTTCATATCGTTCAGCGCCAGCCACGCTTGTATGAAGTCGACGCCCATGAGCGCGACGGTTGTCAGGATAGACGTCGCGCTCCCCATGCAGAGCGAGAGGTAAAGCGCGTGGAAGATCTCGACGTTGAAGATCACGAACTCGGGTTTCAGGTCGTCGAGGTCGGTCAAGAGGTAGCTGATCGAGTTCTTCGCCACGATCTTGATGAACGGTAGCAGCACCACGAACGCGGTCTGCGAGTACGAG
>JAASGM010001004.1:0-10565 GCA_023334215.1 Globisporangium cystogenes | reverse complement strand
CCGACAGACACCCACTGCGGTTCGCCGACACCGCTGGCGTCCACGCAGTGCGCGGCCGTGAGCACGAGCGTGGGAGTGACGAGGCTGCCGCCGCAGTAGTTGGACCCCTTGCGCGTCGCGCGGAGCCCCGTCACGAACTTCGTGTTGTCTGCGGGGACTTCGAGGGCTTTGCCGCCGAGGATGCTCGGGAGGTCTCGAGGGATGTGCTTCCAGCGCCCACCGTCGATCAGCGGCTTGCCGAGGAACTCCGGCCCAGTGGCCTCCGCCCACGTGAACGACCGCGAGTTCGGCAGATCCGTGTGCGAAGTGCCGAACCCGACGGCGTAGTACGCGGTGCCAGTGTAGTTGAGTTCGGTCAGCAGCATCGTGCCGAGCCAGCCGGCAGCAGGCGGTGCCGGCCACAGCTCCTTGCTCCTCGACGACCGAGTGGCGCAGACGACGTCGCTCGCAGGAGTCGCGGAGCTGGTCGCGGTGCCTGTTGTCGCTGGTGCTACTGACCCCCCCGAAGGCAGCGGCCGCTGCCTGATGCCGCAGACCTCGAGTGCGTTCACGAGCAGCGGCGCGTCCATCCACTTGAGCTCGAGCGAGTCGCGCGCCACAAACACCGCATCGAAGTAGGTGGTGTAGTTGCCGATTTCCCCTGCCGCGTTGTCCAGGAACGGGAGCGGCGTCGCCGACGAGTTGGTCGCCAGGTGCAGCACGGCCCAGTCGTGTCGAAGGAAGTCGTCGCTCGCTGTCCCCTGCGCGCTCGTTGCGTCGAACTCTGGGTGGAACGTGGTGCGGACGACTCGGAACCGCTCCGTCTCGTTGAACACCCCGCGTGTGGCGCTCGCAGGCGCCTGGTTCTCGAAGCGGAAGCCGAACGCGGCGAACTCCACCGCGCGTCCGCGTCGCTGTGCCTGCGCGACGCAATGAGCCGGTGCGGCGGCAAAGGTTGGCGCGACGAGCACTCCGATGCACACGGCGTTGCTGGCGTTGAGCTTGTCGGAGGAGTCGTCCGAGGGGGAGCTCAGCAGCACCGCGAGCGCGCGTACAGCCACGTTGCGGTCGTACACGGCTGCGGCCGCCGCCTCCAACGGCACAGCCGCCAGCAGCAGCAGCGAGAGCGCGAACCGCATGCTCGCCCCGGAACTCGTTAGCGTCCTGTGTCCTGTGCTGACTCCCTTGCGTGGCACTTGTGTGTCGCGCACTCCTGGCGCTCTGGTTGAGACGTCGTTGGCTGCGTCGGGAAGATGAAGATGTGCGGACTGTTGGACTCGGAAGCGAGCGCCACACAGCCGACTTCAAGCACCGGAGTCCAGCATCCGCGTCGACCTGTGTTCCGCGGGGCTTAGGCGACAGGTGCGCGCAGTTCACGCGAGTGGAAGCTGTCGCGCTCGCTGGCGGATCGTCGCCATGACAGAGCTCGGGTCGAAGCTGCTGCAGCGGTTGTTGTGGGTGCTCAAAAGTGGAAAGTTACATACGAAAGCCAAGCCAATTGGTCGAAAGCGTGGGACGAACCAGTGTCATCGAGAACTCGAGTGTTGACTGCAACTCACTTGCGCTCTCGCTGACGACGCTGCAGACTCGAACTCGAGCGGAACTCGCTGATCTCATCCTCGAGGATGCGCGGCTCGAGGCGCGAGAACTCGCACAAAACGGCTGCTTCGGGTGGCGATCCGCTCTCCTTCTCCTCGAACTCCGCTGCTGACTTCTGCTGAGTGCTCGCGAGCTGTCGAACTTGCTGGTGCGGCAAGTCGTGACTCGGAGACGACACTCGCTCGTTCTGCTTGCCGCAGGAACAGATCTGAACCGCCTCGCGTCTCCCGAGAACGACGGGTGCGAGCGAATGATCGACGTGGCAACGGCGAGCGCACAGCCGACAGATCGGCGCATGCTGACAAGTCTCGCACGCCAAGAAGATCCCGAACGCGCTCGGCGTCTTCGACTGCGAGCTCTCGCACACGCACACGGGGCCTGAACAGCACCGGTCTCTCGTCAGTCTACCACCAGCGAGTCTCGTCGCGTTTGCATAGTACAGCGCAGCGTACTCGAGCCGACGCCTTCTCCCGGAAGCAGGTACGCCGCGATCGGTCCGAGAGCCACCGTTCTCCATCGATCCATCTCGCCATCTGCATCACGGTACAAACAACATGCACGTGCGTGAGTTCGTCTGTCATCGTGACGCCTCCGAGAACGACCAGCGTCCAGCGTCGCAACGCACGCAGTCGAAACAAGCCGAGCGAGTGGTGCGCTCCGATCGACAGCTGCATCACAAACATGTCGGCGTGCCACCCAGGCGAGTTGCGCTCGGAGCTGCTCTCCTCGATCTTCCACGGCACGAACATCGTGCGCGAGTCGCTTCGGTGCGTCTTGTTGTGCATCGCGTCGCCCCATGTGTACAGTTCTCCTTCGCCTGCGGTTGGCAGCGACGTCAAGGTGGATCAGCACACACGCAGCCAACACTTGAACGCAGCATCGCCAGACGCACCTGTTAGAGCGACAGAGTACCGAGCGCCGGCACCGATGCTCGCGACTCGCACGCCTGCGAGCTCTGATACGAACGTTGGCATGTCGATGTGGTCCTCGGAGCTCGCCACGCCGAGCTGCCCGAACTGGTTGCCGCCGAACGCATACACGAACGACTGCGATCCAGCACTGCAGTGAACGAGCGAGTGGTCGCTGCCGGCGGCAACGCGAGTCGCGTTCAGGCCGCGGAAGAAGCGCACCTCGCGCGGAGTGGACGCGTTCTGGTGCCCACCGAGTCCCAGACACCCACTCTGTCCGCGCCCCCACGAGTACACCACCTTGAAGTCCACGGATGCGGGCTCCCTCGACTTAGTCGCGTCGACGGTGTGCACTCGCGACACGAAGACGCCCAGCACGTGCGCGGCGCCAGCAGCGATATCGACTGCGATGAAGCGGTCGAGTGCCGAGACTCGTGTTGGCATCGCCGAGTCTGCTGACTGCTTGCTCCGATCTGCATCTCCCGTGCCGAGCTGGCCGTAGCAACCTCGTCCCCACGAGTACACGTGCCCATCCGCTGACACCGCAAGCGCGAAGTGGTTCCCAGCGCAGACCCTCGTGACCTTGACACCTGCGAGTCCCGGGATCAGTCTCGGGGTCATCTCAACGACCACCGCTAGCGCAGGCGGCGGTGGCTCATCGCCATCGTCAGTGTCGCTGCCACTGCCACTGCCGTCGCTACGGAGTTCGGTTGAGTGGTGGTCACCACCAGCGAGACTGTTAGCGTGAGTGGTGTCCTCGCCTTGGTTCCCAAAGCTCGGATCTCTGTTCGCACTGCTTGCTTCGTCGGGCTCTTTGCTGTCTCCACCCGAGTCTTCCGCCTTGTTGTTGCTACTCTCGCTCTCTTCATCACTCTCGGATGCAAAGCCGAGCTGTCCGTACTGCTGCGTACCCCACGAGTACACGCGTCCGAGATCTGCTCCGTCAACCGCAGCATACGTCACTCAGTGTCACGACAGACACGACATCAGCAGCTTGTCGCCAGCCGCTCGCGCACCGTCGAGAGCGTATCCAGCGAGATGTCCCGCTGCGACTGCGACGATCTTGCTTCTTCTCCCCGCAGCATCCGCGTCGAACTGCAGCTCGCGAGGCGTCCACATGCCACAGCCGTCCTGCTTGAGGAAGAGCCGCCCGCTCTGGTACACTCGGTTGTCGTCTGCGAGCAGCATCGAGAGGTGCGTCAAAGCCATCGCTCTCACTCGTGATCAGGTACGCTTCGCGACGCGAACCTGTGAGAAACAAGCTCATGCGGTCGCCTGCAGACACGCGGCGCACGATCTGGCGCCGAAAGAACGCGACGCGCTTGATCTCCTCCGTGCGCCGCGAGCTGTTGTGCGCTGTCGCGCCGTCCGTGGAACCGAAGCCCCAGCTGAACGGCCGCGTCTCGAGCACCGCGTTTGCGGCAGACCGCGTGATCGTCGCCGCGAGGCGGAGGCTCTCACTCACGTCTCGCCCGAGGAACCACGGCGCTCCGCTGCCATCGACAGTTGGAACAGCGGCTCCACCAACGACTCCATCGCGACGAACATCATCAGCTACAGTGGCGGTGCTTGTACTCGCTTGCTTGATGCACGACCCAAGCGCGACGTCAAACGCCGACTCTGCGCGCACAAACTTTGGTCGTTCGTGGTACCGCAGCGGTCGAGCCACCTTCTTCTTCGCCGTCGCTGCCGTCGTGGGTGCCTGGAGCGTCGGAGTCGTGCTCGGGGGAGGCGCCATCGACCGATCGCCGCCAACTTGGGAGTCGCCGCTTCAACACACACTGCAAACTTGGTCGACACCGACATGAACTTTGGCCAGGACGAGTCCTGGCATCGAAGGTGATGGTACCTTGTCAGCGTTGTACGATGCTCTCACGAACGCCATCCTGCCACAGCGGAGTCCGGGTCGCGATCACTCGGGCGAGCACCGAGAGACTCGCGCCAGACCAGAACTCTACCTAACCGCGCTCCAGCGCTGCCAGCACTGGCGATGGAGTGGATGTCGGCCACGCACGGTGAACGCACAAGGAACGCCGCCACATGCACACTCGGCTACAAGTACAACTCGGGATGCTCGAACCGCCAAATTCATGCCAGAAGCGACCAACTCGGTCGAACTGGTGGTGACGTTGACAGCAGACGACGATACAATCACAGGTCCATCAGTCAGCGGATCGAGTTCACACGCAACGCGCGCACCGCAGACATCGAGCGGCGCATCCGTCGTCTCTCGCACCAGCAGATCGAAGTGCGATGATACCAAGTCGAGTTTGAATTCAAATTGGACCTTTTCAGTACTATCTCAGTATCAACGTCATCCCGATGGCGGAGCCATCCACCTCGTCCTCGTCGAAGTCGTCGCCCTCGACGGGCGGCGGCGTGTCGGCAGCGGCGTTCGTGTCGCCCGTGTCCAAGTACAACCGCATGCGCGAGGAGGAGCAGCGCGCGCAGCAGGAGCGGCTCCAGAGCGTCGGGAAGCGCAAGCTCGAGGGCGGCGGCGTCTCCTTCGCGCCGGTGACGACGACACCTTCCGGCGCGTCGCTGCTGGCGAAGAAGAAGCAGCGGCGCTCGTCCGGCGCCCGCAGCAGCAGCAGCAGCTCCGAGAGCGCCAAGAGCATCTCCGGCGTGCTCAACAACTACATGAAGAAGGTGGAGGCCGGCGCGTCGACGACGGCGACCGAGTCGACGAGCTACTTGAGCTACGCGGCCATGGCGCAGGCGCTGGCGACGAACACGCCGCCGGCGACGCAGAAGACGCGCCCCCAGGAGCAGCCGAAGGGCGGCGCCGCCCTCCAGTCCCCCGAGATGTTCAGTCGTGCGGTGGTGCGTGGGTGGTGGTCGACGAGACGACGACGGGGGAGAGGCGGCTGACAACTGCGGCGCTTGCGTGCAGGACGCGTCGTTCCACAAGGTGACGTCGGCGTCGTCATCATCGTCGGCGTCGCAGGCTGCGAGCAGCGCGGGGGCAGCAGCCTCCAAGGCGCGCCGGCCGCTCAAGCACTTCGACAGCCTCGCCGTCGCGAAGAACAAGTTCGCTCGGCAGCGCGAGGCAGCGGAAGCGCAGGACGACGGCAGCGGCGTCTTCGGCGGCGGCTCGCGCCTGCCGAAGCGCTCGGCGCGGCTCGTGACGGCGGTCAAGGACGAGGACGTGGTGGACCTGGAGCACGTGGCGGACGTGTCGACCCTGGAGACGGTGGAGGGGAGCGAGATCCTGCAGGCGATGATGAGCACTGGGACGCCGCGCGCGGGCCGCAGGTTCCCGTCCGAGCGCGCGCAGCCGACGAGCGACGAGAGCGAGCGCGCGTTCCTGCAGCGCCGGCACCTCGCGCTGCGGAAGAAGTACATGGCGCCGTCGTCGGACGCGGAGGAGCAGGACGGGAACTGGGAGTACAACAAGTCGGGCGGCACCATCGTGATCGGGCGGAAGAAGGAGGCGCGCGCCGCAGGACGCGCGCTGGAGCTGAAGGCCGAGGCAGGAGACAGCGAGGCGGCTCCGGCGCAGGACGACGAGGAGGAAGCGCCGCAGGTCGAAGCCGAGCCGAGCAGCGTCGAGCCGCCGCCCGCGATCGACGTCGCCAAGGTCGACGACGAGAGCGAAGACGGGGACAAGGAGACGACGGCGAGCAAGATCGCGCGGATCAGCCAGGCCAAGGGCTGGAGCTGGAAGCTCAGCCTGCTGTGGCTCGCGGCGGGCTCTGCGGTGCTCTGCGCGCTCGTGATCGCGCTCCCGTCCGCGCGGCTGCTCCTCGCGCCGTCGGTGCCGTTCTGCGACAGCGTGGACACGAGCGCGTCCGTGAGTCTGTACAACTTCGACTCCAAGAAGGCGCTGCAGCCGTACACTGGCGCGGCGGCGGCGGCGTCCTGCCGCGCGTGTCCGCTGTTCGGGAACTGCTCGGACGGCGAGCTGCGGTCGTGCCTGCCGCCATACGAGCTCTACAACCGCGCGTGCGTGGAGAACCCGGACGTTCGCCAGGACCTGCAGCAGCTCGCGAGCCTGATCCACCAGTTCGTGGTCCGCAAGGCGGCGGAGGGCGTGGGGAGCGCGTCGCTGTGGGAGTCGCTCGTCGGCGACCGCGACTACGCGCAGGAGTTCGCGGCCCCCGTGAAGATCCTGCTGTCGGAGATCCAGGAGCTGCTCGCCGGCACGATCTCGTACGGCAAGTCGCTCAGCAGGCTGCCGCGCCAGTACGTGTTCAACCGCGCGCTGGACCTGGCGCTGCGGGACCTCACGGACGTCTTCGTGGGCGAGCGCCACGAGATCTTCGTGGGCAAGAGCGTCGCGCCGTGGTGGTGCCAGGCCAAGCACCAGCTGTACTCGCACGCGCGGCTGATCGTGGCCGTGGTCGCGCTCGGCGCCGCGCTCGCGCTGTCGCTCTGGAAGCTCGCGGTGGGCCGCATCGAGCGCGAGCTGATCAACCGGCTCGTGAAGGAGGTGCGCTTCGCGCTGCTGCAGCGCACGGCGAAGGCCAACAAGTGGTACCCGGCGGCGTACTTGCGGGACGACCTCTTCGACCTGCTCCCGACGATCGCGCCGCAGGACCGCAAGTGGCTGCGCGACGCAGTGTGGCCGCGCGTGATGGCGATCGTCGCGGAGGACTCGCGCGTGCGCAGCAGCACGCGAACGTACGTGGTGGCGCTCGTTGGTCGCGCAGCTGGCGACGACGGGTTTGCGGTGCTGACGACGCGGTCGGTTGCTCTGCAGGGTGTCGGGGGACGAGATGGTCGTGTGGGAGTGGATCCCGTCGGCGTCGCCCGCGAAGGCGCCGAGCTCGCTGCAGTCCGCGAAGGAGGCGCTCGTGAAGCTCGCGGGCGCCGGGCGGCGCAAGAAGGCGAGTCGCAAGAGCTTCCCGATGTGAGTGCGTGCGTCGTGGGAGGTGGGGAGAAGAGGAGGAGGACGTGAGCGTGGGTGCGTAGGAGGTTGGTAGGAAGGAAGGTGGCGTGCGCGACGGACGACATCGAAGGCACGAAGGCGGCGAGGAACGAGGACACGTACGTCTATGGGCGAAGGGAATAACGTTAGTGGGCGACGGTGTCGGGGGACGCGGTCGCGCGGCGCGTGGCGACGGCCTGCGCGAGCGTCCGGAGCGCCGCGACCGTGTCGTCCCAGTTGATGCACGCGTCCGTGATGCTCTGGCCGTACACGAGGTCGGCCGGGTCGTCGCCGAGCGCCTGGTTGCCCTCGACGAGGTTCGACTCGATCATGACGCCGAGCACGTTCTCGTTACCGCGCGCGACGAGGCCGGCGACGTAGTCCGAGACCTTGAGCTGGTTGGCGTGCTGCTTGCGCGAGTTGCCGTGTGAGCAGTCGACCATGATCTTGGCGGGCTGCTGGGCCTTGGCGAGCTGCGCGGCCGCGGCGTCGATGAACTTCTCCTCGTAGTTGGGGCCGTCCGAGCCGCCGCGCAGGATCACGTGGCAGTCCTTGTTGCCCTTGGTCATGACGATCGACGCGAGCCCGTGCTCGTTGAGCCCGAGGAAGTTGTGCGGGTTCGAGGCCGCGACCGCCGCGTCCACGGCGATCTTCACGTCGCCGCCCGTGCCGTTCTTGAAGCCCACGGGCATCGAGAGCCCGGACGTGAGCTCGCGGTGCAGCTGCGACTCGGTCGTGCGCGCGCCGATGGCCCCCCACGAGATCAGGTCGGCCGTGAACTGCGGCGAGATCGTGTCGAGGAACTCGAGCGACACGGGCAGCCCGAGCGCGTTGACGTCCAGCAGGAGCTTGCGCGCGACGCGGATGCCCTTGTTGATGTTGAACGACTGGTCGAGGTCCGGGTCGTTGATCAGCCCCTTCCAGCCGGTCGTCGTGCGCGGCTTCTCGAAGTACGTGCGCATGACCACGAGCAGCTCGCCCGCGAGCTCGTCCGCGAGCTGCTTGAGGCGCGCGGCGTACTCCATCGCGGCCGCCACGTCGTGGATCGAGCAGGGCCCGACCACCGCCACGAGGCGGTCGTCCTGGCCGTGCAGGATGCGCGACACGGCGGCGCGCGTGCTGGCGACCGTGTCGTACACGTCCGGGGTCACGGGCAGCTCCTCGATGACGCACGCGGGCGGCACGAGCGGCCGGATGGTCGTCACGTGCAGGTTCTCGAGCTTCACGCGCTTCGCCTGGCGCTGGGCCTCGAGCGCGTGCGCGTGGTCGCGGGTGCGGGTCATGCTGGCGGTGGCGGAGAAGGAGGAGGAGCCGGGGGACCTGAGGGCGGAGTACGTGGCGCGCAGCGAGTTGCGAAATGCTGCGTCGGTTGGTTGCTTCAGTTTATGTCAAGCGAAATTGTGGCCCAGTGGGCGTACTAATTGTATTAGTGACCACCTGGGGTATTGACTTTTAGTGCCCCATCTTGAGGAAACCCCCTGGGCGAGTATTATTTTATTTGTAGCCCAGGGGGTTATTGTCTCACAAAAGCTCGACGATGGGCTCATAACCTGTGGATCTCCTCGTTGTGGTCCATGATCCATCCATGAGCTGCGAGACAGCTCAGCTTCTCTCAGGTCTCGTGTGCCACATGTGTGTAGTCTGTCGTGTTGCTCGGCAGTCTTTGCCCTCATCGGCGTCGGCTCCGTGCAACACGACGACGAACCGCGCTGCCATTGCCACACCAGCACTTTTCGACACCTCACCGCTCGATCGCTCAGCAGCACGCCCATTGCAGCATGCTACGCACTCTGGCACTCCGGCGACTTCACATCGACCTCTCACACGACACTCGAGCAAAGCTCCGGAGCTCCGGAGCTCCGCAAGAACCACGAGAATGAGGGTCTCTGCCGATCCAGTTCAACTCAATGCCGCAAAGTGGGTGGTGGGACCGGGAAGCACATCACTCTGCGCTTTGCAACGTGCCCACGACATCGACGCGCATGGCATGTCAGCACTGCGACCACCCACATCCTCGTCGTCGCGCTCTCACTTGCGATGAAGCGCTCGCCGGTTCCTGCGCTCCTCCTCCTGCTGCTGGCGACAGCGCCGCCGGTGGCGCGCGCGACGCCCTTCGACCGCGCGGCGGCCTTGCGCTCGCTCGCGGTGCTGCTCGACGGCTCTGCGGGCGGCGACGCCTCCTGTCTCGCGGCGCTCGTGGCGCCAACGTTCGTCGTCGCGCCGGCGCACTGCGTCGAGCAGACGCGAGCGCGAGGGCGGCCGGTCGAGTTCGCGGCGTTCGGGTTCGTGGCCGCGTCCGGCACAGAGGACGACGGCGAGCTTCCGACCTCCGGCTGGTTCGACGAGACCGAGCGCATCCGAGTCGTCCAGACCACGTTCCACCCAGACTTCAACCCCACGCAGGCGAGCGCTCGCGACGACGACTTCCTCCGCCACGACTGGGCCGTGCTCGAGCTGGAGCACGCGCGCACGTCGGCCGGCGAGAAGGATCCGATCTCGCAGCCGCTCCCGTTCTTTGACAATGCGGTGCTCCAGGCGTACAGCGACCCGCGGATGTTCGGCGCAGTGTTCGTGGACCGCGCCTCGCTCGAGCTCACGTGGGTCTGGAGTCCGCGCGTGAACAACGGCGTCGAGACGTGCGGGCTCGCTCAGCTACCGAGCTCCCCGTCCACGATCGACACCGCAGAGCCGTCGCTGTCGCCAGGATCGACGAGTGAACCAACTGATGAACCGGTCGAGGACTTTGAGCCGCTTGCCCCAATGGTCCCGGGAGACATCGTGTGTGCGACGCCATTGGCCGACACTGCGCCGTTCCCAACAGCAGGCAGGAGTTACGACTTGCTCGGAACACTGTTGCTCTACGAGTACCACACGGAGCCCGGCTACTTCCTCGTCGGCTTCGGCACTTCGCACACGGATCTACCGAACTCGCAGTCGTTCACGTGGGCGGAGGCCACTGGGCCGGAATTCCTCGGCAAGCCGCTGGTCGAAGACGCGCAGTGGATCTACGTCGCATCACAGACTTCGATCATCGGTGGATACAAGCCTCCAGAGCTAGCGGAGGAGTTGAAGTTCGTGACGGGGCTCCGCGCGACGCGCAAGGGGTCCAACTACTGCGGCGGCAGCCTCGTCACTCCCACGCTCGTGCTCACGGCCGCGCACTGCGTGGACGCCAGCGGTGTCGGCGAACCGCAGTGGGTGTCTGTCGG
>JAASGM010001003.1:0-10568 GCA_023334215.1 Globisporangium cystogenes | reverse complement strand
TGACGATGACGATGACGATGACGATGACGATGACGATGACGATGACGATGACGAGGACGAGGACGAGGAGGCCAATGAGGAAGTAGAGGAGGAAGCAGAGCAGCCGACGGACGAGGCGGAGCAGCCGTCGGACGACTCGGAGAGCGACGCACCGAAGAAGCGGCGGCGCAGTAGCGTGCGTGGTAGTCGTGTGGCGCATCTATGGGGGCTGAGAGGTGCGAAGCCGACAGGAGAGAGAGAGAGCTCACATTGAGTCTCGTGGTGCTCGCAGCTGAAGGCAGTGCCGGCGAAGCGCAAGGCGAGCGCGAGTGCAAAGAAAGCGGCGGCGACGCCGCCAGCGAAGAAGGCTCGGCAGAGCGCGGACTCGCCAGGGATGGCGGCGCTGAAGGAGATGGCGCGCGCTGCGCGGCTCCTCTCGTACGTCGCGTGCGCTTGTCTGGCAACCGAGCATGTGGGTGGCGAACTGACGCCCGAGTGGTGATTGCGGAGCAGCCCGCGAGTGTACGCGGCGCTAAAGAAGCTCAAGTCGGAGAGCGAGCAGGAGGAGCTCGTCCGGGACCTGCTCAGGAAGGGCGGCGTCCGCTTCAGCGGGAGGTTCCCGCAGAAGCGCGAGATCGAGAGCGTGCGCAAGAAGAAGGACATGGAGAGGGACATGGAGGGCATCGACACGAGTCTGATCATCGACGACACGAGCGACCGGCCGCGACGCGCGTCGCGCAGTGCTGGCGTGTCGTACGCCGACCAGCTGCACGTCCAACCCGACTCGGACGATGACGCGGAGCAGGCGCCGGAGCGACCGGAGGAGACGAACGGCGACGACTCCGGTGACGAAGATGACGACGACGACGCCCCAAAGAGCAAGCGGACACCCGCTGTTGCAAGACGCAAGCGCGTCGAAGAGGACGAAGAGGAAGAAGAGGACGCGTCCAAAGACGACGACGCCTCGGAGTCGTCGGAAGCCGAGTTCTGAGAGAGCGAATCGAACGTGTTGCGTGCGTCGCTCGGAGCCGCCGGCTGGCACTCGCGTCGTTCTCGAGTACCGAGAGCTCTCGAGCCCTCAGAGGCTCAGACCTCCGAGTCCTCGCGACCTGGTGCCGCCGCTATTTCTACACTGGCAGATCTGCTGGCTAGTTGGCACTCAGTCGGCTGACGCGCATCCTGCGCTGAGGACTCGCGCGCGAACCTGGTCGTCGTATCTGAGGAGATGGCGATGCGTTCGCTGCTGCTTGGAGCTCGGCGTGCAGGCTGCTGATGAGGCCCATAGCGAGATCCACGAGCTCGAACGTACTAGTACGCCATCAACAGATCTCGACCTAGCGCGGAGGTCGTGTCGAGGCGACACGCAACCCAGTCGGTCTCATGGACGCGCTCTTCCGGCGGTGGACGCCGAAGACGCAGACGGCCAAAGACGCAGCTCATTCGCTCTCAATCGACGTGCGTGAGAAGGGCGGAGAGCGGCACGAGGAGGTCGCGAGCAGCGACGACAATCAGCGAGAAGAGCACCAGCACCAGCGTCAAGAGGAGCTCACAGGCACTGGCGCCGAGTGGGTGCTCGTAGACGAACCTGTCGGGTTCTTCTTTCCGACGATCCGGAAGCAGCGGCAGCTCCTGGAGCTCGACCAGGTGCGCCACGTGCTCCACTACGCGCGCTACCGGCGCGTGATGCGGCTACACGACATCAGCCTCGTGACGTCGGTGGAGGAAGTCGCCGCCGACGGCCGGCACCAGTGGTGGATGACGGTGCAGGACCCGACGGCGGTCCAGGTCTGGGTCGTGCACTTCGCCTCGCGCGCGCGCCTCCAGGTCTGGGTCGACCTGCTCCGCTCCGTCGTGCGGGCCACCGGCGGCCGCGCGATCGTGGGCGACGTGGTGCGCGCCAGCGAGTTCGACCGCCAGCGACGCCGCAGCTCCGCGTGCATCACGATCGTGCGGCACTTAGCCGACGCCGGTGACTGGGAGCGTCGAGAGTCTCGCGCCGCTCCCCTCGCTGTCTCCTGACGAATGCACCACGCTTGCTTCCTCCGTCGTCCCCTGCGTCAACCAGCGTCTCGAACTCTACGCACAGCTCCGAAGCAGCAGCAGCTCCTTCACCACCAGGAGGTGACGTACACACACACACACAGCGGTCGCGTCTGGTGAACCCATCCTGCAAGGCTGTATTTCAAAGGCTAGCGACCTCTCCATGACCCCTCGCGTCTACAGTCGGCGGCGGCAGCTGCGGCGGCGATGGCGGCGACGGTCACGCGGGTCCCTGCGGCGTCCAGTTCCCTGTGCGCACGGCCCGCGCGTCCGCCCTCCTCCACCTGTCGCTGCGGCGGCGGCTACCAACTGCGGCTGTTGCGCGTCTGCTGCGTCGTCGTGGACCGCCGACGCCGCCTAGTTGGCCGCCGGCACGCCGCCGCCCGACTTGAGGCGCAGCTGCGCCTGGCGCTTGCGGGAGACCTTGACCTCCTTCTTGTCGTCGCTCTTCTGCACGTTGTCGCGCTTCTCCGTCAGGATGAGCTCGATGTGCGCCGGGTTGGCCATGTAGGGGCCGATGCGGCCGTGCGCGCGGTACGTGCGGCGGCGCTGCTTGATCGCGGCGTTCGCCTGCGCGTGCGACACGTAGAGCTTGTCCGTGTCGAGGCCCTTGACCTCGGCGTTCGCCTCGGCGTTCTTGACGAGGTCGAGGATGATCTTGGTGGCCTTCTGCGGCCACTTGCACTTGTCGCCCGGCGCGTTGCGCAGCTTGCCCTGCGCGTGGCGGCCGCAGCCGCCCGTGAACTTGGTGAACGGCACCGCCTGCTTGTACTCGAGCACGGCCTGCAGGAACGTCTTGGCCTTGCTCAGCGGCAGGCCCTTGATCGCGTGCGACACCTCGCGGCAGTGCTTGAAGTGCACGCGCAGGTGCGAGCCGCGCGCCTTGGCGGCGCGCTGAGCGTCCTCCGGTTCCTGGCTGTACGACGGCATCGCTTGCTTCACGTTTGGGTTCTAGAAACTGGCCCCGCGAGTCATTGCGCGACAGCGAGCGTGAGCCCTGAGCTCCCCAGCCATTCAAAGCGCGAGGTCGCGCGAAGCCCGAGAGCTGGAGGTCGAGGTTGCGCGAAGGTCGCCCAATACTGCGGTCCCGCGGTTCGCCTGAACCGTCCAGACCGCCGCACCGTTTATGTTTGTCAAAACTCGATAGTGACGAAATCGAGGACAACCGAGTGACTACCTTGATTTTTTCACTATTGATCTTGAAGTCCATTTTTGCCGCCAAGCATAGCAAAACGAGCGCGGCAAGCCACGTAAGGTGACGAAGAGCTCCGCTCTGCCCTGCTCCGCTCTCCTCCGTCGACATCGTCGCCGTCGTTACGATGGGGAGCACGTCGAAGCCCAAGCAGCAAAAGTCGCTGCTGAGCTTCTTCAGCCCGCCGCCGAGCGCCGCGGCGAAGAAAGCGACGCCCGCGACCGCCGACAGCGCCGCCAGCGGCTCGTCGGCGACGAAGGCGAGCAGCGCGGCCTCGACGAAGCGGCCGGCGCCCGCGAAGAAGGCGGCGGCGGCGGCGACGCGCAAGCGCATCGAATTCTCCCCCAAACTCACGAAGAAGGCGGCGGCGGAGAAGCAGCAGCAGCAGGACGCGCCGACTCCGACCGAGGAGACCGGGACGCGCAAGGCGTACGAAGACTTTCTCGGCACGAGCTCCGAGGACGAGGAGCGCGACGATGGCGCCAGCAAGCGCATCAAGCGGACTCGCGACGCGAGCAAAAGCGACGCCGATGGCGGCGCGGCTCCGATGCAAGTGGACGCGTTGGCGCAGAAGCGGCCGCGGCCGACGACGGTGATCGTCGTCGACGACGACGACGACAGCGACGAGGAGGACGGAGGCGGTGCTGCGACGCGCGTGCGTCGACGCGTCTCGCGCAACGTCGTGAGCAGCGACGACGAGTGGGATCCGAGCTCCAAGAACAGCGGCCGCGGCGGGAACGACGAGGAGTCCGAGTTCAGCGCCTCTGCGAGCGACGGCTCCAACGACGACGAGGAGGAGGACGACGAGGAGGAAGAAGAAGAAGAGCCGGCGACGAAGCGCCGGAAGCCAGCAGCTCTGGCGGCGAAGAAGAGCGCGGCGACCCACTCGAAGAAGAGCAGCTCGGCGTCCTTCCTGTCGCCTCCTCCGACGGCGAGGAAGGCTGGCGCGTCAACGCTGTCGTCGTCCGCCAAGAAGTCCCCGGCGGCGGCGTCCGCCACTGAGCCGAGCAGCTTCGAGAACTCTGCGGCGGCCTCCGGTGCCGGGTCGCACACCCACGACTCGCTGTCGTTCCTGCGCGAGAAGCGCCGCGACATCAACGGCAACAAGCCCGAGTCGCCGGACTTCGACGCCCGCACGCTGCTCGTGCCGCCCGAGTTCGTCAAGAAGGAGACGCCGGCGATGGTGCAGTGGTGGGACGTCAAGGCGCGCAACATGGACACGGTGCTCTTCTTCAAGGTGGGCAAGTTCTACGAGCTCTTCCACATGGACGCGGACGTGGGCTTCAAGGAGCTCGGGCTGATCTACATGAAGGGCGACAAGGCGCACTCGGGGTTCCCCGAGACCGCGTACGCCAAGATGTCGTCGCAGCTCGTGGAGAAAGGCTACCGCGTCGCGCGTGTGGAGCAGACGGAGACGCCCGAGATGCTCAAGGAGCGCAACGCGAGCTCTAGGACCAAGTCGAAGGTGGTGCGCCGCGAGATCTGCTCGCTGCTCTCGGTCGGCACGCACACGAACAGCTTCCTGGACGCGCGGATCTCGGCGTCCCAGGACCAGCAGGCGTCGCGGAAGCTCGTGGCACTCAAGGAGCAGGTCGACGCCGCGAGCAAGGCGATCCGGTTCGGCATCTGCATGGCGGACTGCGCCACCGGCGCGTTCCACTTGGCCGAGTTCGACGACACGGAGCAGCGCGACCGCTTGAAGACCCTCTTCGCGCAGTTCCACGTCGTGGAGATCGTGAGCGAGCGCTTCGGGCTGTCGGACGACACGAAGACGGTCGTCAAGTACTCGGTCCCGGCCGCGATCCGCAGCGAACTCCGCGTCGGGAAAGAGTTCTGGGACGCGAACCACACGGTGGGTGAGATCGAGCGCGCCGGGTACTTCAAGGAGAAGGGGTGGCCAGCAGAGGTGCTCGAGTTCCTCGAGGTGGACAAGACGCCGCGAGCGGACGGCCAGCTCGCGATCAGCGCGCTCGGCGGCTGCATCTGGCACCTGCGTCGGAGCATCATCGACCAGGAGCTGCTGTCGCTCTGCAACTTCGCTCGATACAAGCCGTCGGACGAGCAGGCGCGCGAGCGGAGCACCGACGCCGTGACGAGCTCCAAGGCGGAGCTGGCGCAGCACTATGTCGTGCTCGACTCGCAGACGCTGCAGAACCTCGAGATCCTGACCAACAGCTTCAACGGCAGCCGCGCGGGGTCTCTCATCGGCATCATGGACAAGACGGTGACGAGCTTCGGCAAGCGCTTGTTCCAGGACTGGGTCGTCAAGCCGCTGTGCAAGGTCTCGGAGATCAACGAGCGGCTCGACGCGGTGGAGCAGCTCGGCGGGCAGCACGAGCTGATGACGGAAGTGCGGCTGCACCTGCGCAAGCTGCCGGATCTCGAGCGCCTGCTCTCGCGCATCCACGCGCTCGGGTCGGCGCACCGCTCGAAGGAGCACCCGGACAGCCGCGCGATCATGTACGAGTCCAAGACGTACAACATCCGCAAGATCCGCGACTTCCTCGCAGTGCTCAACGGCTTCGACGTCGCGATGGAGCTCGTGCGTGGCTACGGGCCGCGCTTCGCGCAGTTCACGTCGCCGATCCTGCGCGTGATCCTGAAGAGCAGAGAAGAGAACGACGTGTCGGATGCGCAAGGCGAGCCCCTCGGACACTTCCCCGACCTGCGCGAGAAGCTCCAGTACTTCAAGCAGAGCTTCGACCAGTCGGTCGCGAAGGAGAGCGGCGTGATCGTTCCGCCCGAAGGCTTCGACCCAGAGTACGACGACGCGTGCGCGGACATCACCCGTGTGGACGAAGAGCTGCAAGAGTACCTGCAGGAGCAGCGCACGGCGCTCCGGTGCAAGTCGGTCGTGTACTGGGGCAGCAAGAAAGAGGACCGGTTCCAGCTCGAGGTCCCGGAGAGCGCCGTGAGCGCCAAGCAGCCGAAGGAGTACGAGCTCAAGTCGCGCAAGAAAGGGTACAAGCGGTTCCACACGCCGCGGATCCGCGACCTGCTCGCGCAGCTCGCAGCGGCGGAGGCGCGGAAGGACGAGGCGCTGCGCGACCAGATGCGCAGGGTGTTCCACAAGTTCGACGAGGACTACAAGTACTGGATGAAGGCGGTGCAGTGCCTGTCGGTGCTCGACTGCCTGCTGAGTCTCGCGCTCGTGAGCAGCCAGAGCGACGGGTACACCAAGCCCGAGGTCGTCTCCGCCGCCGTCGGCAACAGCGGCGTGCCGTTCGTCGACATCGAGGACGGCGTGCATCCGTGCGTGGCGCAGACGTTCGACGGCGACTTCATCCCGAACGACGCGCAGCTCGGCGTGGCGGGCAAGGGCCAGATGATCCTACTGAGCGGCCCCAACATGGGCGGCAAGTCCACGCTGCTGCGCCAGACGTGCGTGCTCGCGCTCATGGCGCAGATCGGGTGCTTCGTGCCGGCGCAGAGGTGCCGCCTGAGCCCGGTGGACCGCATCTTCACGCGCATCGGCGCCTCGGATCGCATCCTCGCGGGCCAGAGTACGCTGTACGTGGAGCTCGCCGAGACCGCGACGATCCTGCAGCATGCGACGAGCCACTCGCTCGTGATCCTCGACGAGTTGGGCCGCGGAACGTCGACGTTCGACGGCACGGCGATCGCGTACTCGGTCGTGGAGCACCTGCTGCACCAGGTGAGGTGCCGCTCGATGTTCGCGACGCACTACCACTCGCTCGTGGAGGAGTACACGGAGAGCGAGCTGGTGTCGCTCGGACACATGGGGTGCATCGTGGACCCGGCGAACGACCGCAAGGTCACGTTCCTGTACAAGCTCGAAGACGGCATGTGCCCCAAGAGCTACGGCCTCAACGTCGCGATGCTCGCGAAGCTCCCGGACGAGGTGATCGAGCTAGCGGCGCGCAAGTCGGAGCAGTTCGAGCTCTCGTTGCAGCAGAAGGCGTCCGAGCACGACGCCGAGACGGAGGCGCTCGTGCGCAAGGTGCAGCGCCTCCTCGCGCAGAGCAGCGTCGACGTGACGGAGCTGACCGCGCTCTGGAGCCAGCTGCAGTCTGCTGCGTGAGCGATCGCAGAGGAACAGAAGTGGTAGATGGACGGAGGAGGGGAAGGACGACGAGCTCGTCGTCTCGTTGGGTGAACACGCTTCATACTATTTGCCTGACGCCAATCGCCTCTCGTGGCGCTGAAGCTGCTGCTGCGTTCCTCTCGTCCGATCGAGAGCTCAGCACCAGCAGATCGAGGAGCTCCGACACAGATCGGAGCCGCAAGGGGCTTGTATGCAACCGTGTATTCCATGAACCGTGCAGGTGGCTCTCTCGCTCTCACTCGCTCGCGCTGCTCACTGAGCTTCCACTGCGTCACTTCCTCTTGTGCTGAGGAGCTACGGGATGCTCGAGCACGTGACAAAGTCCTTGTACGGCCCCGTGGTGATCGTCTTGGTCTTGCAGAAGCGGCACTGCGCGTCGCGACAGCCAATACCGCCGCTAGAGCAGCGCTTGTCGACCACGATGTTGAGGCCGATGCCGGCGTCGCCCACGGACGGCAGCGGACACACGGGGATGTCACAGCTCTGCAGTTGGGCGTTCTTAGCGTTCGGCACCTTGGCGCACAGTCGACACCCGACGCCCGACTCCACGAAGCACCCTGTGATGATCTTGGTCAGGCACCGCGCGTCGGGAACAATCGAGACGCCGATGAGAGCATCTCCCGGTGTTACAGGAGCGCAGGCGTCGACGCTGAGCGAACCACCGATCGGCCCACTCGGTGCTGCAGTCGCCGGTACTGGAGTCTGTGGCGCCAACGTGGTTGGTACTGGAGTAGTTGGCTTCGCCGTCGGAACGGCTGTGGCCGAAGTCGTTGGACAGATGTGCAGGTGCTTCGACTGCTCCGTGTCGCGAGTCTTGCACAGCCGACACGTGTCCAGGAAGCAGCCGAGTCCCGGACTCGACTTGCACGTCGGGTCGCAGTACGCAGAGATCCCGACGTTCTGGTCGCCCTGAGACACGGACTGGATGCACTGCGTCGCTGGTGTCGTCGGAGCAACGGAAGGAGTTGCTGGTGCCGACGTCGGTGCTTGTGTTGCAGTCGCTGGTGTCGGAACTGGGACTGCTGATGTCGGCGTTGGAGCCACGGGTGCCAGGGTGGAAGCAGTGCCTCCACAGCTACGGAAATGCTCCGACTGCGGCGTCGTTCGTGTCTTGCAGTAGCGGCACACTCCCTGGAAGCACCCGACACTGGGATTGAGCAAGCACGACACATCATCGTACGCCGAGATACCGGCACTGCGGTCACCTGGAGACACCGCCTGCGCACAAGATCCCGAGACAGGTGGGAGTGTCGCCGAAGTGGCTGGGACCGGGGTCGCTGCTGGCGCGGATGGCGGCATCGTCGTTGGCGCCGTTGTCGGTACTTCAGTGGGCCCGAACTGACTGCAACTGAGGAGCGCAGCCGACTTGTCCGAGAGCGCGACGCGACAGAAGCGACACACGTTCTCGAAGCACCCGGTTCCACCGCTTGCACACGAGGTATCCGTGGTGATGCGGACGCCAGCGGCAGCATCTTCGGCTGACACAACAAAGTTGCATTTGCTGACACTGAGCTGGCCGCCGATGGGCTTGTCAGTGGGCGTCGCCGTGGTCGGAGTTGGTGTCTTCGGAGCAAGTGTTGTCGGCGCTGGTGTCTTTGGAGACGGTGTGGTTGGCGGCGGAGTCGTTGGGCACGGCGTCGTTGGCCCTGGAGTACTCGGACACGGTGTCGTCGGACCTGGTGAACTCGGACACGGCGTAGTCGGGGTTGGTGCCGTCGTCGTCAATGCTGCTGTTGATGGTGCAGTGACTCGAGGTAGCCCAAACTCTGTGCACCAGCGGTAAGCCGAGGACTTGATGGAGTCCCAGTTCTTGCAAAAGCGACACTTGCTCTCGAAGCAGCCGACGTCGCCAGATGCGCACGACGCGTCGGTCACCACGCTGACACCGGCAGCAGCGTCGCCCGAAGCCGCCACCGGACAGCTTCCGCTCGATGGCGGCTTCGTCGCACCTGCAGCCGAGCCTCTGAGAAGCGCGAGGTCGTCACAGCTAAGCCACTGAGAGGACAGAGTGGTCTCCCAGGCTTTGCAGTACCGGCATGTCCCCTTGAAGCAGCCGATGCCGCCGTCAGCGCAGTACGCGTCGGCGACGATCAGGATGCCATTCGCCTTGTCACCAGGAGAGACCACCTCGTCGCACGTCACGACATCCAGCTGACCTCCGATAGGGCCCTCCGAGGCGTCAGTGGTCGGACTTGGAGTTGGCGTCGACAAAGGACTTGGCATCGGCACCGGACTTGGCACCGGACTTGGCACGGGCCTTGGCATGTGCCATGGCATGTGCCTTGGCACGGGGCTTGGAACTGGACTCGGAACTGGTACAGGACTCGGTACTGGAGCGAGGGTTGGCGGCGGCGGGCACGGCAAGTACATCGAATTGCGCGTGTTCGGGAAGACCTGACAGAAGCGGCAGTGCAGGTTGTAACAGCCTTTGATCCAGCCTTCGCATGCCAAGTCTTCAGCAATGCCGAGGCCGAGAGCGATCGCGACCCCTGACGCGATCTCGCAGTTCGTGGAATCGATTCCGAAGTCGGACGATCCGACGAGTTCGTTGGCTGCAGTTCCCTGGAGCAACACCGCATGAACAAGGGCCCCGAGTGCGAGCAGCTTTGCCCTGGTGGAGCTCCTGGACGACTCGGGACGCGCCATCCTGAGGAGAAGTTGAGCCTTGGGATTCTTCCTGAGCGGAGTGCGCGCGATCCCTTGGAGGCAAGTTGGAGACTGCTCGATATCGAGACGCCGAGCGAGGCTGGATTCGCGGTGAAAGGTCTGTCCGTTTTGCATCGTGGGAGACTGGTGAGGATCTGCGTGTTGTGTGAGGCTCACATCAGTAGTGGCAGCTCTTGCTCTTGCTCTTGTGGAGTTCGCGCGCGCTGCGTCGGATCACCGATCGATAGTCGACGTGGGTCTTCCACTCTTGCTCGTTCGGACGCAATCGCGCTTCCTTGCTCTTGCTGTCGTGCCATAAGCTCGATCCTGGGTTCTCGCGGTGGCAGTTGGAAGCGTCTCGCAGTCACCTGGCGATCGATGATCGCTGAGAACTGAGTCTTCGACTTCGCGTTGTGGTCTCCACCAATCGCTCGCATTTATATTTGGCAACCAGAGAACCAAAATGGCTGGCGGCAAGAGCGAGCTCAAGGCGCCTGCGGCCAAGAAGCGCCGCACGACCAAGGCGGCCGGCGATGTGCCGCTCACGCTCGCGAAAGGTGCGTCAGTGTGGGGCCATGCGTGTGAGACATACACACTCTCTCTCTCTCTCTCTCTCTCTCTCTCTCTCTCTCTCTCTCTCTCTCG
>JAASGM010001002.1:0-10570 GCA_023334215.1 Globisporangium cystogenes | reverse complement strand
GAGGCGGTTGACATGTGACGGAGCAGGCCCCTTGCACGCCGGTGCTGTAATGTCACAGGAATGCTCTTTTGAGTAACTCCACAGTAGAATTTTTGGTAGCGGGGACGAGCGCGTGCGCCGTCCCCACCTCGTTTTTTTTCTCTATCTATCTTCCTCTGTGTGCGTGCGTGTGTGTGCTCGAGCCCACCGCTCTCCTCTTGGCGCAGAACGTCTGCTGCCATGCGTGTGCGAGCTCCCGACGGCGAGAGCGACCGCGCCCGAGCCGTCGGTGCATTTGAATCTCTGTTTGCACACAACGCGCGCGTGTTCGAGTGCGTGGCGTGTGCGGACGAGTTTCGCCACTTTGGCGAGCTCGTCGCGCACCGCCGCGGCGCGCACAGGACGTCGTCCTTCCAGGACTTCTTCTCTGCCACGTGCGTGTGCTCAGCCAGGTTCGCTCGCCGCCTGGACGCGCTGACTCACGCGAGTCGGTGCGCGCCAGCGCGGCCAGCCACCACCACCACCACACAGCTCTGGGCTCAAGACTCGATAGTGAAGAAAACGAGGGAACAAGGCGCACCCGCGCGCGCCGCCTCGACAACGAGAGCGCGCGCGGACGCAGCGCCACCCCCCACGTCTCCACCCCACCCCTCGACCTCCTCGACTAGTGCGCGCTACCCGCGCGCGTGCGGAGCCTGCGCGGCGCTCATCGCGGACGCGCGCTCGTGGCGCCTGCACATGGCAGCCTGCAGCGCGCGCCGTCGATTCGGGATCGACTTCGACAGCGACGACAGCGACGGCGACGAGTTCTACGACGCCATCGGCATCGCGGCGGCCGACGACGGCACGCGCGTGCTGTCGGACGACGACGACGAAGACATCGAGCAGCTCAAGGGCGAAGAGGACGACGACAACAGCAGCCAGGACCAGGACGACGACGGCGACGACGACGGCGACCCCCGGCAGCGACAACAGGTGATCGGGCGGCACGACGTGGCCCAAGCTCGTCGTGACACCGTGCAGCAACACCAGCAGCTACCAGTCGACGCCCGCCGCGTCGATGTCGAGGCCGAGCAGCAGCGCGAGCTCACAGATCTTGCGTTCGGCGTCGAGATCGACGCCATGCGGCATCAGCAGCACGTCAGCGACGCGCGCCGCATCGCACACGACGCAAAGCAACAGCAGAAGCAACGGCAAGTCGTCGCGCGACTCGGTGAGCAGCAGGCGCACCAAGTCAGCGCCGCCGAGCAGCAACGCGTCCAGCAAGAAGGGCCGAGTGGACGGCGCGGAGCAGTGCGAACGCGCGCTGCACCTGCGACGCCACGTACATTTCTGCGTGGCACAGCCAGTGTACCCACACAATGCAGCGACGGTGTTGTGAGTGCACATGAGCATCGCGTCTGCCGCAACGAGAGCGCCCCGACCGACGAAGGCGAGCGGCGCGGAGAAGCACTCGCATGTGCTGCTCCTGCGACGCCGCCCACCGCAGACGAGCGCTCTGGACTCGGCGGGCTCGTCGACGACAACATGGCGCCGAGCGGCGGGCGTGGCACGATACTGCAAAGTGCCCAGCCTGCGCCGCCGCTCTCGGCGTCTGATGCGGCGACGAGAGTGAGCATCGCTCGCGCCGTGAACGAGCGGCTGGCGGCAGCAGCGGCGCTCTTGGCGGAACCAGTGGATGCAGATCGACCACCAGCTGACGCCGGCGACCACGCTGGACCACGAGACCCGAGCGATGGTGACGACGCGGAACAAGGCACAAGCATGCAGATCAATTTGCAGGCAAGCGTGCCGCCAAGACCAACGCTTGCAGAGCAAGATGTCGTCATGCAGGACGCGGACGCAACAGCGACAGCGGCAGCAGACCCGCCTCCGGAGCAACCACCACCAGGGACCAAGCGCTCGCCGTGGCGACTGCGGTTCGACGGCGCGTGTCGCCGCAACCCAGGACCAGCAGGCGCCGGTGTCGCGCTCTCGTTGCCGAGCGGGAGGATCTTCTGGACAGGGTCGCATCGGCTCGCAGACCCTGCGTCGACGAACAACGTCGCAGAGTACACGGCGTTACTCGCCGGCGTACTCGTGGCGGTGCACCACGGCGCGCGACACTTGCGCGTCGAGGGTGACTCTCAGCTAGTGATCGAGCAGGTGCGCGGTAATTACCACTGCACCGACGTGCTCAGACCGCTGCGCGACTGCACCGTGGAGGCGCTCGGGCGACTGGAGACGCACTCGCTGCGCCACATCGACCGCAAGGCGAACAAGCACGCGGACAGGCTCGCGAACAAGGGCCTCGACGCGCCGCCGTCGCGAGTGTCGTGCGGTTTCCACCACGCGCAGGCCGACCTCGTGCACTGCTGGAACTGGTCGAGCGTGGAGGAGGCAGTGGCTGCAGCACGGGCGCGGCACGAGCGAGACGGTGCGACAGCAGACAGCGGTGACCGCGATCGAGCACAGGTGGACGAGGACGACGTGAGTATGGACAGCGAGGACGACGAAGACGAAGACGAAGAAGCTGCGATCGCGGACCGAGACGGCGGCACCGTGTTCCCGGCGCTCGGCATCGGGCCAGGAGTCGTGCCGGCGCGCAAGCCGCGCCTGAAGGTGGCGACGCTCAAGCCCGCGGACCACGAGCGTCTGAACGCGAAGGTCGAGAAGTTCGCCGTCGAGATGACTGCCAAGATCGTCGACGCGCCGGACTGGCGCTCGGTGGAGGGCTACATCGTCGCGGCGACGATGAAGCTCTCGGAGATCGTCACGAAGGCGAACGAGAAGGCGACCGCGCGCGCACGCACGCTCCAACCCGACTACGCGAGTCACGCTCGTGCGGGAAGCGATGGTGTCGGTGAAGGAGTCGCCGACAGTCCGACGGCACGAGCCCAGGAGCCGGGCGAGTGCACCGAGCGTGCACGCTCTGCGCGCCAGCGGCACGAGCCGGCGAGGGCACAGCCAGCGCAGCAGCAGCCAGCAACAAGCCGACCAGCGACTCGCAAGCAACGTCGTGGCCGCCGCGCCGGGCGGACGCAACGAGGGGCGCCGACGCTTCTGCAGTTCGCACTGAACAACGCACGCGACGAGCTGGCGGTGGTCAAGAGTCTCACGGCCCCCGCAGCGACGAACGTGCAGGCCGTGGCGACGCACCGCCGCCAAGTGGAGAGGGCGACGAGGCGGGTCAAGCGCGTCGAACGCGCGATGCGCCGACACCACGTGCGCAGCACGTATATGTCGGACGAGCGCAAATGTGTCGACAGGATCCTCGCGTCGCCCACTGGCGCGGAGATTCTCGACGACGACAGCGACGATGCGCGAGCAGACAAGTGTCCGATCGAGCTGGGCGACTTGCACGCGTACTTCCAGACCGAGGCGCTCGCGCCGGACGACTTCGACTTCGAGTCTCCGCGCGGCGCTCGGTTTCGCGCAGCTCTCGCTGGCCTCCCAACCGCCGACGGCCGGGACCTCCTCGCCGCCATCACGGCGCAGGAGGTCGAGGACCAACTCGACCGCGTCGCGCGACAGTCGGCGCCGGGGCTGGACGGCATCACGTACGACGTGTACGTGCGCCTCCGGCTCCAGCTGCTCCACCTCCTCGCCGCGATGTTCGACGCCTGTCGGAGGCACAGGCGAGTGCCGGCGCAGTGGAAGGTCGGCGCGGTGCACCTCGTGTACAAGAACAAGGGTGACCGCGACGCGCTGGCCTCCTGGCGGCCGATCTGCCTGCAGCAGACCGTGTACAAGCTGTACACGGGCGTGCTCGCGGCGCGGCTTCAGGGATGGATGGAGAGGAACGCGCGCATCACGCCGTCGCAGAAGGGCTTTCGCTCATTCGACGGGTGCGCTGAGCACAACTTCGTCTCCACGACGTTGCAGGAGCAAGCCCGGCGCACACAGCGCACCATCTACACGGTCTTCTACGACCTGAAGAACGCCTTTGGCTCGGTGCCTCACGCCTACCTCTGGGCGACGCTCCGGTGCCTCGGCCTCCCAGCCAAGTTCGTCGACCTGCTGCGCGCGCTCTACCAGGACTCCTACTTCGTCGTGGCGGCGAGCGGCGGAGCCACCGACCCGGTGCACCTGCAGCGCGGGGTCTACCAGGGCTGCCCGCTCAGCCCGCACCTCTTCCTCGCCGCGCTTACACCACTGCTGCTCACGCTTGACGGCATGAGCCACGAGCACGGCGTGAAGCTTGCGGCCGGCGTCGCGCCGTGCGCCTCGGCGTACGCCGACGACCTCAAGCTCTTCAGCCGCTCGGCCGACGGCCTCCGCGCGCTGCACGCGACCGTGCTCGACTTCCTTGCCTGGGCACGCATGGCCGCCAACCCGACCAAGTGCGCCGTCATGGTGTCGCGGGCGGCCGACAAGACCGAGCGTGCGGCGCGAGAGGACGAGCGACTCACGCTGCTCGTCGACAGCGAGCCAATTCCGCGGCTGACGGGGGAGGAGGGGTACACGTACCTGGGCGTCATGGACGGCCCGGACTACAACAAGACGCGCGTGGTCGTGCAGGACCTGCTCAAAGAGCTCGCGACCGACGCCGTGAAGCTGCTGCGCAGCCCGCTGGCGCCGTGGCAGATCATCCAAGCGATTCAACGGCGAGTGCTCTCGCGCCTCGAGTTCTCGCTGCCTCACCTGCGCCCGTTCCTCAGCATGTTCGACGGCTTCGACGCCACGGTGCTGCGCGGCATCAAGCGGCTGCTACAGCTGCCTGCCACCACCACCAACGAGCTAGTGTACTCTCCGGCGTCGGCGGGCGGACTCGGGCTGCTGCCGTTGCGCGAGCTCTACGGCGCGCTGAAGCTCACGCACGGACTCAAGATGCTTCACTCAAAGGACCCAGCCGTGCGCGCGATCGCGCGTGCGCAGGCACTGACGGTGGTGCGCAAGCGCTTCGCTGTGAACGAGCCGCACTGGCACGACCGGGACGACGCTCTCCTCCAGGCGTTCTTCAACGACGAGCTGACGTCGTCGCCGTTTGCTCTGAAGAAGAAGGTGTCGGGCGATATCGCGTCGCTGTGGAGCGACGTCGCGTCCTACCTGAAGGCGTTTGGACTCAAGCTCGCGACCAACGACGAAGGAATGGCGCTGCTGCCTGTGGTGCCGCACACGCCGCGCGACCTCGGACGCAAGGAGTGGAGTAGGCAGATCCGAACGCACCTGCGCCTCCGACACCTGGCGCGGTGGAAGGAGATGCAGGACCAGGGCAAGACCGTGCGTCTGCAAGGCGGAGCGGGCAGCGCGTTCATGACGCAACCATCGGCGGTGCACGATGCAGCGTACCGCTTCGCCGTACGCGCCAGGCTCAACCAGGTCGACACGCGCAGTGCGCTCAAGCGCAAGCGCGTCGTCCAGAACGCGAGCTGCAGAGCACCAGGGTGCTCGCACACGGAGACACTGGCGCACGTGCTGAATCACTGCCCGTTCGGCGCCGACTCCGTGCGCGCGCGGCATGACGACTCGCTGGTGCTCATCAAGAGCAGACTGGAGGCGGCGCTGCACAAGGAGCGTCGCGAAGAGGCTCGTGAGGCGGGAGAAGGTGAGCAGCAACTGCGCCGCGCCACCAGCGCGAACTCAGTGCGGTTGCTCGTGGACGCGCCGGTGCCGGGATTCGCGGAGGCGGCGGGCATCGCGAACGAGCAGACGGCGCCACGCCCAGACATCCAAGTGTACGACGACCGCGTCATGAGCGCGACGATTGTGGACCTCGCGGTTGCGTTCGAGACGCAGGACAACGACGACGCAGAGCAGTCGTCGAACTTTGCGAGGGCCAAGGAGACCAAGCGGCTCGCGTACGAACGCGTGCGCGAGTACCTCGTGTTCCGCGGCTACACCGTTACGGTGAACGCACTGGTGTACGGCTCACTCGGCTCCGTGGCCACTAGCAACTTCGTGGTGTACACTGAGCAGCTCGGCTTGCAGAAAGGGGTGACGCGAGCGCTCGAGCGTACCCTCTCGGCAAAGCATGTCGTGTTCTCCCACACAATGTGGAAGCGCCACGCCATGTCGAACACCGCCGCGCGAGTGTTGCCGACAGCGGCAGCGAGCCAGAGGGTGCGAGCTGCGCCAGCGGCAGATCAGCGCGGGGGAGTGGAAGCGACGGCGCTGGCAGGAGGCCGACCTCCCCCGGCAGCCGAAGCCTCGCGAGCACGGGAGACGAGCCGCGCGACTAACATTGCAAGCAGCAGCAGCGGGCGTAGTGCTCCCACAAGCAACCGGCGCGGCGCGACCAGTGCCAGCGCCACACCCAGGACCACCACGAACAGCAGACCAGGGGCGACCAGGACCAGCAGACCAGTGACGACCAGCAGCAGTGGACCAGGGACGAGCAGAAGCAGCAGACAGTGCACTAACCCGAGCGGCAGCAGACTCAGCACTAACTACCGCAGCAGACCCAGCACTAACCCAAGCAGCAGCAGACCCGGCACCAGCGGCCGACCGAGCACTAACCGAAGCAGCAACAGACCCAGCACCACTACGACGACGACCACCAGCAGACCCAGCACCACCCGGAGCAGACCCAGCGCTGCCAGCAGCAACCGACCCGACAACAGCCGAGCGCAACGGCTCCACCATGCGCGCGAAGGAGCCCGTCACGGCGAGAGAGTCGAGAGGGAGGAGAGGACGAGAGGGTAAACGTGGTCACCCACCGCGGTGACCAAAAGGACACGCCCCACGAAGGAGACCGTCCTGGAAGACCAGAACAACAACGGCATCCTGACCGCCCCACGATCGGCGAGAACGCAGAGGAGGCAGGCGACACCTGCAAGCGCAGGTCGAGATAGGAGCAAACACAACTGGCAACAATACACTCATTAAAAGACTGGTGTTTGACCGTGATCCTCGAGGCGGTTGACATGTGACGGAGCAGGCCCCTTGCACGCCGGTGCTGTAATGTCACAGGAATGCTCTTTTGAGTAACTCCACAGTAGAATTTTTGGTAGCGGGGACGAGCGCGTGCGCCGTCCCCACCCCTCCCCCTTTATCACTCGCGGTCGAAACTCTCCCGCTCCACGCTCTTCTACTCGCTTGGTAGGCTACGGGTGTGTGCTGCTTCGGTGTGTGTGCGTGTGCGTTCGCGAGTGCGGCTGCGCGTCTGTGTGGCAGTGCGCCTCGCCGTTCCCCCCACAACCAATGGTTGCTTTCGGCTGGCGCGAGCGTGCCGACTTGCTCGAGAGCTCCGCGTCCACCGCGCGCGACGACGACGACGTCAGCGTCTGCAGCGAGGACGCGGCGTTTTTCGACGCGTACGAGAGCGACGAGGAGGCGGTCGATGCAGCGATGCAGCCGCCCTCGTTCGCGCTTTTTCCGCCCGAGCCACCACCCGTTTTCCCGACGGCATGGTCGGCTCCGCTACTGTCGGACCATGTCGTGTCTGTCGTCGCTGCCGCGCCGCTACCACCGCTCTCGATCTTCGGGCACAACGCCCGAGTGTTTGAGTGCGCGGTGTGCGGCGAGGCGGCGCGCGACATGGCCAACCTGAGCTCGCACCGGCACCGCCACCACCGCGGCGTCGAGTTCGTGGACCTCTTCCACGCCGGCTGCGTCTGCGGCGCCTCGTTCGCATCGCGAGCGGCGGCGACGCGGCACGCGCTGGCGTACGTGCAGCGCGCACTCCCCCCACCCCCACCAATGGACACGGATCGCGCACACAGGGGTCGCGAGCACGATGCGTCGAGCGACACGACGTCGGTCGCACACGCGGCCCCCGCGGCCACCGATCTACCACACCAAGCCCCAAGTCAACCCGAGTCCGACGGCGAGGCAGTGGTTGTACGCCACACCTCGCCGCCGGCCACTCCCCCTCTCGCTGTGCCCGCCAGCGCCAACCCCTGCGCGCTAGTCCCTCCACCCGTTCCCCTGTTCGTGCCTCCCCCTGCACGTCTGCCTGGCGACGCCTCGGTCAGCGACCGCGCCCTCCAGTTCCTGCAGCACTTCTTCCCTGCCGGCGATCCGGTTCCCCCCTCCCGCACCCAGCATCCAGTCGATGGTCGGCCCCCTCAGCAGCACCAAGAGCAACGGCGGCAGCAACAGCAGCAGCATCAGCGACAGCAGCAGCAACAAGAGCGGCAGCAGCAAGAGCGGCAGCAGCAAGAGCGGCAGCAGCAAGAGCGGCAGCAGCAAGAGGAGCAGCAGCAGCAAGAGGAGCAACAGCAGCAGCAGCGAGACCATCCGCTCGCACCTCCGGCTCAAGTGCAGCAGCAGCAGTGGACTCTGCGTTTCGACGGAGCGTGCCGACGCAACCCCGGTGCCGCTGGCGCGGGCGCGACGCTGCTCGACCCGAGCGGCGTGGTGACGTGGACGCTCGCGATGTTCTTGCCGAGCGCCACGAACACCAACAACACCGCCGAGTACATGGCGCTCATTGGCGGTCTGCGCGGAGCGCTGCACCACGGCGCTACTCGTCTGCTCGTCGAGGGCGACAGCAGGCTTGTACTCGCGCAGGTGCGCGGAGAGTTCGCGTGCCAGAACCCGCGCCTTCGCCGGCTGCGGAAGAAGGCTCGCACGCTGCTCTGGTCGCTCGAGCAGTACCAGCTCCGGCACATCAACCGGCTCGCGAATCGACAGGCCGACCGGCTCGCAAACCAAGGGCTCGACTCGCGCACCACGACGACGGTGTGCTCGGCTCACGGCAGAAACGGCGCGGAGTGCGTGGCGCTGTCTGTTGATCACTCCCACGCATCTGAAAGCAGTACAGGTGGTGGTGGTGGTGCGGGTGCCGACGCACGCACGTCGCGCGGAGACGACGCCGATCGCGTCGATGCGATGACCGACTTCGACATGGACGACGACGACGAGATGGAGGCGGAGGCAGAAGCAGCGCGGCGCACGGACGGCGAAGTCTTCCCGACGTTTGCGGTTGGACCCGGGTGTGTGCCGAAGCGCCGACGCAGGCTACTGCTTCGCCGACTCAGCGCCGAGGAGGATGAGGCGGTGAACAGCGCGGTTGCCCAGGTCGCGAACACGTTTGCGGACCGGCTATCCGACGCCGAGACCTGGGCGGACGGCGAAGGGTTCATCAGCGCGCTCACTGCGCAGCTCTACTCGACGCTCGTACCGTTCTGCCATCGCGACTCGCGATCGTCTGCGAGGCGCGGGCAGAACATCGGCAGTCAACGCGAAGATCACGCTCGACCGCCGTGCGTGCCGTCGGAGCCGCTCGAGAACGCTCTCTCCGAAGCGCTCGACGACGTCGCTGCAGCGCAGAGTGCTCCACAGCTGTCGCGCCGCGCAGTCAACAAGGCCCGAAGACGTGCTGGTCGCGTTCGCAACGCTATGCGCCGCGACAGCACGCGCAAGTTGTTCGAGTCGAACGAGAAGACGTGCATGCAGCGTATCCTGTCTCAAGTCACAGCGGACGGCACGGGTTCAAGCTCACCAGCGCTCCCGTCGCGGTGCCCAATCTCAAGGGACGAGCTCCAGCGGCACTTTCAAGGCGCGAACGCACCCGAGCGCGAGTTCGAGTGTGACGCGTAAGCAGAGCGGTCGTTCGTGCATCTCCAGGACACGCTGGAGGTGCTACAGAGCGCTGCGGGCGCTCTCCAGGACGAGATCAGCGACGAGAATGCCGAGGACGCGCTCCAGCCGGCGAACGCACGCTCAGCTTCTGGTGTTAACGATGTGGGGTACTATGTCCTTAAGCGCTTCGGTGTCGAGCTGCTTCCCGCGCTCCACGCGGCGTTCGCGTTCTGCTGGCGGCACGGCCGCATCCCGTCGACGTGGAAGGTGAGCACAACGCAGCTCATCTACAAGAAGGGCGACCCGGCGAGCCCGTCCAGCTGGCGATCGATCTGCCTACAGGTCTGCGTCTACAAGCTGTACGCGAGCGTGCTCGCGCGGCGCCTATCGAGGTGGCTCGACGTGAACGACCGACTGACGGACGCGCAGAAGGGCTTCCGGCACTTCAACGGCTGCAACGAGCACGCGTTCGTGGCGAGCGCCATCCTCGACCAGACCCGGCGCCGCCCACGCGAGCTGCACATGGTCTGGTACGACCTGCGCAACGCGTTCGGGACGATCCCGCCGACGCTCCTGTGGCGCGTGATGGCCAAGATCGGGGTGCCGGCGTCTTTTGTGTCGCGGTGCATCAACATCTACAAGGACTCGTTCACGACGATCGCGAACGGCGTCGGCGGAGCGACGGACCCGATCCGGCACGAGCTCGGCGTCTATCAGGGCTGCCCGCTGAGCCCGACGCTCTTTCTCGTCGGTGTCATGCCGTTGGTGCGAGCGCTGGACGAGCTCCGCGCGACGGGAGTGCAACTCGCAGCTGACACGAGCGTGTCGGTGTCGGCGTACGCCGACGACATCAAGACTGTCAGCGGCAGCGCGGACGGCATCCGCCAAGCGCATGCCCTCGTCTCCAGCTTCCTCAGCTGGTCGACGATGTCGGCGAACGCGACAAAGTGTGCGGCGCTGTCGGTGAAGCCCGATCTCGGCCGTCTCCGCGAGCACCCGTCTCCACCCGTGCTGGAGTTCGACGGCGAGCCGATCCCGCGCATCGGGTTATCCGGCAGCTACTCCTACCTCGGTGTTGGCGACGGGTCCAACCACGTGCAGCGCCGCGTCTCGATCGTGCCGACGATCGCCAAGTTGAAGCGCG
>JAASGM010001001.1:0-10577 GCA_023334215.1 Globisporangium cystogenes | reverse complement strand
TCGAACGCTGCGCAGCCGTCGACGATCAGGTTCGCGCGGAACGCGGCCTCGTCCACCGCGAGTGACCCGGCGGCGCGGAGCGCGGCGTTCAGGTCGGCGACGCTCGCGCGCGACATGAGCAGGAACTGCGCCTGGTTCGCGAATCCGATCTTGCTCGGCACGAGACCTCCGGTGTCATCAGCAGCTTCAGCAGAGGCGAAGGAGGACTCGGGGTCGCTCGATGCGCCGCCGGTCGGAGAGCTGGTGGCTCGCGCGCGACGCTTTGGCGCAGAGTCGCGGAGGTGGCTCGGCGTCACGCGCATGAGCGCGCACTGGCGCTTCAGACGCGCGCTGAGCCACTGCGAGACGGCGGCGCCGACGTCGCGGCCCTTGCAGGCGTCGGTGCAGACGCGCATGTCGCGCTTGGAGTGGGCGTCCGAGTGGGCGAGCGGCAGCACGAACGAGTCGAGAGAGCCGCTGGTGTCGTGACGCGGTCGGAACGAGATCGTCAGCGTCTGCTGCTTGAGGTCCACGCGCGGGTGCACGAAGCAGAGCTCCGGCAGCTCCTTGAGCGAGAGCGCCTTGCTGGTCGCAGCGTCGACGATCGCCCACTCGCGGTCGAACAGGAGCCCGCGCGACCCCACGGGCCACGCGTCCACCGCCATCCCGCCGCACGACTTGATCGGGAAGAGCGTGATCCGCTTCAGCCGCACGCTCGCCGAGGGCTTCACCAGAGCACCAGCGGCTTCTGGGGCCGCGCTGCTCACGAAGAACTTGGCCACGAAGTCGACGAACGCGGCGACGTCCTCGTAGCTCGTCATGTAGCCGATCGAGAGGCGCACAGCGCCGGTTGGGCGGCCGTCCAGGAGGTCCATGTCGTCGCCGCACACGTGGCCGGCTGCGATGCCGGCGAGCAGCTCGCTGTCGTCGAGCCGCAGGTACGCTTGGCACGCGCCGGGGTTGCAGAAGCACCCGGTGCGCAGCTGGACGCCGTGGATCGCGGCGAGCGTGCTTACCTCTGCATACCCGACGTAGCTCCCGTCCGGCCGCAGGAAGTTGCACGCGACGACGGCGCCCTGCATCGCTGGGTCGGCGCCGTGCTGGCCGTAGACCTCGCAGATCGGAGCGCCGTTCCAGTGCCGCATGCCCGTCAGCCGCGCGTGCAGCAGCGCCGTGAGCGCCGCCGTGTGGGCCTCGACCCGGTGCATCCCGAGCGCCTCGAGCTGCTCGAAGCCGTGGCGCAGCGCCAGGATCGCCAGGAACGACTGCGAGCCGTCGGCGAAGCGCGCGCCGCCGTCACGCGGGACCGCGAGGTGCTGCGTCGCCAGGATGCTCTGCACGGCGCCGCCGCCGTAGAACGTCTTGCGGAGCACGCGCAGCGCTTGCTTGCGCACGAGCAGCGCGCCGAGGCCCGTCGGGTACCCGAACATCTTGTAGAACGACAGCGTGACGAAGTCGGGCGAGCACGCCGAGAGGTCGAGCCGGTGCGTGCCGACGAGCTTGGCGGCGTCCAGCAGCACGAGCCACCGGCGCCGCCCCTGCGAGCGGTCGAGCGCGCCGCCGCGGACCCGCTGCACGAGCGAGAGCGCGTGGCGCACGCCGCTGAAGTTGCACTCGGCCGGGAACGCGAAGAGGCTCAGCGGCGCGTCCTCGTCACTGTCGACGTCGTCACCATCGTCGCCTTCGCTGACGTCACCATCGTCGTCGGGCTCCATGCGCTCCATGCGCGCCAGCTCGTCGAGCGACACGCAGGCGGTCGCGGCACCGTGCGCGGCCGCGTAGCCGCGGATGCCCAGTACGCTCGTGTGCGAGTCGGCGGCGTGCGCGAAGACGCACTCACCGCCGCCGCGCCACGGGAAGCTCTCGCCCACGAGCTTGAGCGCCGCCGTGGCGCCCGCCGTGAACACGAGTTCGTACTCGTCGGCGCTCGCGGCGAAGAAGCGCAGCACCTGGCGCTCGACGCGCGCGACGCGTTCGGCCGTGGACGCGCTGTGGCCGCCGCTGTGTGGGTTCCCGAGCGCCGCGCCGCGCAGCTCTGCGAACACGCGGTCGAGCTGCGCGGTCGAGTACATCGTGGCGCCCGCGTGGTCGAGGTACACGCCGTCTGCGGGGGCGGGAGCTCATTATCAGATCCGGCGAGAGCCTGGGGGCGAGCACATGAAGCGGCCCGTACCGCGCATGTGCGCGAACTCGGCGGCGCGCAGGCGGTCGATCGCCAGCTGCGCGCCGTCGCGGCCGTATCCGTAGAGCGGCCACGCGCGCGCGAACTGCTGCTTGTCCATCGGCGCTTCGAGGGGGCGGCCGCGAGTTGCCGAGTGGGGCGGCGCATTGTCGTTCTTACATGAACGTGAATGCGCGTCAAGCGAGGGAACAGCTGGCGTTGCGAGGTGGCCGAGCGATCAGCAGCAGCAGGCGACAGAGCGGATCATGGAAGCGTTCACTATATAGAGGGGGAGAAGGCGGCGAGTTCGAGCGGAGGACAAGAGGCGCGTGAGGCACACGGGAGGCTCGCGGAGGCTCAGACGAGCTCGTCCGGCGTCGCGTCGATGAGCTTCTGGATCTCGAACTGCTTCTCGACGACCGGCCGCACGTCGTCCGCGTCCGCGAGGCTCTCGAGGAACGGGAGCAGGTTCAGGAGCTCGTCGTCGCCCTCGTCGTCGTACCAGGTCTCGATCGGCACGCCGTTGGCGACCTGAGAGGATCGCGTCAGCTTCTTTCAAGGTTCGCGCGCATTCAAGGTACACCCACACACCTGGTAGCCGAACGCGTGCGGCGAGTTGTCCACGAGCAGCACCTTCGACAGGTCTCGTCCGAGCACGGTCAGGTCCTTGAGGTAGTTGCCGTACACGTCAAGGCAGTCGTCTCGATACAGCCGGTACCTACACCGCGAGGAAGGAAGGAAGGAAAGAAGAGGGGGGGGAACGTGAGCGAGAGCGGCGCGCACCCGACCGACTTCGAGCAGCTAACGCACTTGATGAGGTTCCGGTGCGGATCGAGCAGGTTGAGCAGCGTCTCGGCGTACGCGCGATGCGACGCCGTGAACACGACGACCTCGAAGAGCTTGGAGACGCGCTTGAGGAAGTACTCCATGTGCGGCCGCTTCTTCACCTTCACCGTGTACTCCACGCCGTTGAAGTTCACCTGCGCGACGCCACACGCCACACGTCAGAGCACCGCACGTCTCGCGGACGCGGTAGGCAGACGAAGAGCGACTCAGAGAGACGCACCGGGAACTGCAGGTGCGGGTCCGGGACGTCGTCCACGCTGCAGTGCACGAGCGTCTCGTCGAGATCCAGCACCTGCCACGCACACCCGACGCTGCGTCAGTACGCAGATATCCCTTCCGCCCAGACACATATCGGCGCACACGCACCAGGCAGATCTTTGGCGCGTTCTTCGACTTGGCTGGCAGCGCGATCGGTCGCGGGCTCAGCACGAACTCGTCGTACTTGGGCAGCGTCTTCATGAAGTAGAAGCTGCCACAGAGAGCGTGCGTGCGCCGTCAGCTCCCCCGTCGTCACGACACCACCTCCTCTCTCGCTCTACGTACGGATTGAACTCCTGGTCGGACGCGGACGCCTCGCTCGCCGAGTCCGAGCCGCCCGAGTGCATCGTATCCTCCTCGTTGTCGTCGCCGTCATCGTCGTCATCACCGCCTCCCGCCTCCTGACGACGGTGCGCGACGGGTTTGGTGGCGCTCAGCTCGTCGTCGTCGTCGCGCTCGGAGCACGTGGAGCTGGAGCTGAGGCAGTTCGCGTCGAGCTTGGCGCTGGTGCTGCTGGCGGGCGACGGGTCCGACGACGCGCGGCTGGCGGCGCGCGGGGGCTTGAGCACCGGTGAGAAGAGCTCGCCGCTCGGTTCGTCGTCGCCGTCCGCAGGCTGCTGTACCTGCTGTTCTTGCTGCTGGTGGTCGTCGCTCGCCGCCACCGGCGGTGCCTCGTACTCGTCCTCGAGTCTGCGGGACGACCCACGCGGCGCGACCTCTTTTTCCGCAGTCGCGGGTCGCTGCTTCGTGGGCGTAGGCGTCGCTTTGGACGATGACTGCACGCGCTGGCGCTTGAGCGGCGTGGACGCGATCGGCGAGCGCGGGTCCGCGTAGTGGCCTCCGGGCGAGAAGTTCGAAGCCTCCGAGCGCTTGGTCTTGAGACCGCGACGACCGTCGCTGCCCGCTGCTGCCGCAGCCGATGGTGAGGATGCAGCTGCTGGTTCAGAGGTGGCGTCCGTTGGCGGCGGTGGCGTCGACGCGGTCGCTGAGGGAGACGCGGGCGTGGGGCTCGCCGTCGCGACGTCCGCCATGATTGATGGCTCGGTTTTCAAATGTGGGAGGTGCTAGATCCAACCTCGACCAACCTTGAATCACCTACCTTGAAAAACGGTGGCTATTTCGGCTTGGATGTCGACAAGAATCGAAAGACCTCCTCAGACAGCGGATGCGCCGCCGCCAACGCCACCACCACCACACTCGACGATGGAGAAGCGCAGCAAGAAAGCGACGACCGCGACAGCGCTGCGCCGCGACTGGCAACTGCGCAAGCGACAGCTCCGCTTCCGGCTCTTCGGACAGGTGCGTTCGCTGTCTTCTGGAAGCTCGAGCTCCGCCAGCACCAACTCTAACGATGCTGCCCGCCAGCCGCCCGCACACACCGACGACGACGACTACGCGCAGCACGTGCTGCGCTTCGCGTGCCTGCTGCAGAAGCTGCTGGACATCCGTACAAGTCTGGAGCACTACCGCGCCAACGCGCTGCCGCTCTACTGCGCGGCGTGTGCTGGGCTCGGCGCCGACGTCTGGTGCGTCGTGGGCGTGCACTCAGTGGGCCGCGGCGCCGACGCCGAGAAGTTCCGCCACGCCATGTGCGCGATCAACGAGACGAAGGAGGCCAAGAACCACTTCTTCAACGCGGTGTGTCGCGCGGTGTGCAGCAGCAGCAGCGATAGCGTCACTCTCACTCACTCACATCTGCTCGCAGGACGAGGTGCTCGCCGGCGCGCTGCGCTTCCTCGACATCCACATCAACGCCATGAAGTCCGTTCATTCGCAGATCGAGCACCGCAAGCGCGTCAAGTTCGACTTCGACTGCTACGAGCGCAAAATGCGCGGACTGCGCGCCGCCGGTCCGCGCGTGTCGCCGCAGCGGCTCGAGCGCAACGAGCTCAAGCTGCAGAAGTCGCGCGAGATGCTGCAGGCCGTGACCTTCGACCTCTACCGCGTCTTCGCCAAGTACGAGAGCGAGCGCGACACGATGCTCAACGGCGAGCTCGAGATGGTGCGCCAGGTCATGCACAGCTTCTACGCCAAGAACGCCGAGGCCACCAACTTTGTGATCCCCGAGGACGTCGACCGCGCGGCGCTGGACGCCAAGACGCAGCAGGTTCGTTGGCGATGCTCTAGTGCGTCTCGTGGCGTGGTGGATGGATCGTGAGCGAACAAGCAAGCAGACTGACGTCGTTGCGCGCTCGGGCAGATCTACAAGGCGATGGTGGAGAAGGAGTTGGCGAAGCACAGCGTGAAGGAGCTGCCAACGGCTGCGGGGAACGAGGAGCCTTCGCCGGATACTCCAGAGGCGGTGGTGGCTGTCATTGAGACGACTCTCTCGCCAGTTGCTGCTCCTGTTGTCATCGGAGGAAGCGACTCAGTGCCACCGAGTCCGCCAGGCGCGCTGGTCGTGCCGCTGGCGCCGCCCCCAGCGCCTCTTGCGTTCGTGAGCTCCAGTCCGACGCTCGCAGCCTCCGATCCGACACCTGCGACCTGCTCGTCCGACGACAGCAACAACTGCGGCGGCGGATGCAAGGAAGAGAACGAGGCGTCGGCAGCCTCCCCGGAGCTCGAGACGTCGGAGGACGAGCTCTCGGAGAAGCTGCGCACGATCCAACTCTCGCGGCCGAACGTGCAGCCGCCCAAGGCCTCGCGCTGGCGCTCGAGCGCGTAGGACGCGAGTAGGAAGCAGGCTGTCGGAGCGCGTAGGGAGCGAGGCGCGTCATGAGGAGGTGGTCACATTGTCTCACCAGTCGCCCATTTCATCACCTCCGAGCCTATGAGCGAGTTCCTCGCGTTCGCCGACGCGCTCGAGCGCCGCATCGCCGCCTTCTGCGCGTCCACGGGGCTGCGTGCGGACGGCGACGCGCTCGTGAGCTGCGGCTGTCGCGAGCGCCACTACGTGCGCGCGGAGGCGCTGGAGCCCCACTTGGTGCGCATGCGCGACGGTCTCACCTCGCAGCGGTAAAATGACTGGCTGCGAGCGCTCACATGACGCTCGGCGGTGCGATGGCAGCGCGCGGTGCACGGCGTCAAGTTCCCTCCGCGCGCGTCGCACCAGGTGAGTGGAGGTCTCCGCTCTCGGAATGACACGCACGCACGCACGCGCTCACGCCGCCGCCGCTCGAGTGCGTTCGCAGTTCTTCTACGCGAAGGCCCCAGGTGTCCAGCGCGTCGACGCGCACGTGGCGACTGCAGACGCGGAGCAGGAAAGCGACTCGGCGGCTGAGGACGTGGAGGTCGACGAGTCGCAGCCGCAGAGTCTGCTGGAGCCGCAGGCGGCGGACGAAGCGTCGAGCAGTCGAGATGCAGGTGGCACCGCGAACGACCGGGAAGCGGCGCGAGAGCACGTCGTGCAAGCGATCGCCGAGACCGCGAGCGACGCCGGCGAGTTCTACGCCAAGGTGCAGCGCTGGCGGCGCATCCCGCGCGCCTTCGAGGTGCTCGCGTGGGACGAAAGCAGCGGCGGCGCGAGCCGGAAGGCGGTGCAGGGCTGGCTGATCGCGGAGCTGAGCCGCACGGTGTTCAAGGACGCCGCGCTCGAGATGGACCTCGTCGAGTACGTGCTCGAGCTGCTGGAGCACCCGGAGTTCTGCCAGCCGGACCTGCTCGTGCTGGAGCTGCACGAGTTCCTGGGGACCGACGTGTCGGTGCGTCCTGGACGCTGCTGCTGCTGCTGGCGCCTGGAGAAGTGCTGACGCCGCTGGCTGGTGCGCAGCGCTTCGTGCTCGCGCTCTGGAAGTTCCTCGTCGTGGAGGTCGCGATGCGCGCGGTGTTTGTACGTCGACGGTCGCCTGGAGCTGCTGCTGCGTGTGGCGCTGGCGCTGACGCGTCTGTGGCGAGCAGAAGACGACGAAGGAGAGCCTGGCGAAGCACCTCCGGTCGCGAGAGGAGCAGGCGGCCGCCGAGCGCGCGCGCGTGAAGCTGCAGCAGCTCCGGGAGCTCGAGCAAGCGCGTGCGTCCGCTCATCTCGAGCGAGTCGAGTGTCGAGCGCTGCGCCATCGACTCACTCGCTGCTGGTTCTGTGCGTGCAGAGCTCAAACGCAAGCGCGGCGGCGCCGCTGCCCAGGATGACAGCAGCCAGCGGGACTACAAGCGCCGCCGCCCGACGTACCGCGGCAAAGGCGGCGGCGCCAAGAGCGCGCAGCTCGTGCTCCGCGAGGTGCTGGCGAAGCAGATGCTGACGCTGAGCATGGAAACCGGGCGGGAGCTCGTGGAGGTGGAGGACGACGACGCTCGGGACGGCGCTCGAGCCGCTAGCGAGCTTCCGGCTGGCGCCGCCGCCGCCGAGTGGACGCGGCTCACGGACGCGCTCCACGTGCGCGACATGGGCTATCGGCTGCTGCTGAGCGCGTCTCAGAGCAGCAGCCACAGAGATGAAGAGCGCGAGAGGGCGGAGCCGAGTGACCGCGGACAGCGTCGCCAGCGCAGCGCGTCGCCCAGCCGCAGATCCCCCTCGAGACGGCGCCGGCGGAGCGCGAGTCGCAGTCGCGGCCGGAGCCACAACGAGCGCCGCAGCCGGAGCCGCTCGCGCCACCGCAGCCGCCGCCACGAAAGTCGGTCGAGGCGCCGCTAGCGCTCGCGCTCGGAAGACTCGGGAGACGTCCTGCGCCAGGATTAGCGCTTCCTCCTCCTCCTCCTCCTCCTTCCTCAGCAGCAGCAGCAGCTTCACGCACACGTGGATGGCATGGGATGCGCCGAGTCGCGCAACACGGTGCAGCCCCAGGGCGGCGGCGGCGCGTTCTCGGTCGTCGCGCTCGGGGGCGGCGCGCCAGCAACGTCGACACCGAGCCGGTTCTTCCGCCGCGCCGTCAAGCCGAGCGGCGACCTGACGAAGCCACCGAAGAAGCACAAGCCGAATTCGCTGCTGCCCGAGCCGCAGACGCCGACCGGGTCCCCGGCCGGGTTCCCGGAGAGCAGCTCGTCGCCCAGCGCCGCCGCGATCACCGGCGCCAGGGCGGCCGCCGCGCCGTCGCCGGTCGCCAAGGGCCCGACGATGAACCTGCTGCCGAGCGCCAAGCAGAACCTGCAGCACCTGGCGCTCGAGGCGCTGAGCATCGAGTTCCTCAAGGCGGTCAAGAGCGGCGACGTCGCGTACATGGAGCGCGTGGCGCAGCAGGCGGCGCGCGCGCAGCACCCGCCGCTCGTCGACATCCGCGGCATGTGGGAGAGCACGCCGCTGATCTACGCGTGCCAGTACGGCCACCCGGCGGCGGCGCTCTGGCTGCTCGAGCGCGGCGCGTGCGCGCACGTGCAGAACGAGAAGGGCGTGACGGCGCTACTGCTCGCGAGCCTCGAGGGCATGGCGGACGTCGTCGACTGGATCCTCGCGCCGCCCCAAGCAGCGGCGGGTGACGACGGCGCCGCCGTCCGCGCCCACGTCGACAAGCAGGTCGGCGTCGTGTACAACTCGGCGGCGGACCTGAACGCCCGCGTGAACCCGCTGCTCGCGGCGAGCATGAACGGCCACGTCGACATCGTGCGCAAGCTGCTCGCGCAGGGGGCGTCCGCGAACCTCCCGGTGGCCGCAGCGGCGACTGGGGCGGCGGCCGGCAAGCAGTTCGCGCTGCTGCTCGCGGCCAAGTACGGGCACGCGGGCGTCGTGCGGCTGCTCATCCAGCACGGCGCGGACTTCGCCACGAGCGACGCGAACGGGAACCACGCGCTGCTGCTGGCGTGCGAGGCGAGCAAGGAAGAGTGCGCGACGGAGCTGCTGCGGCTGCTGCCGTCGACGCGTCTCGCGCCCCCAGAGAGCGGCGACGCGGCGGTGGCGCAAGCGAGCGCGTACGAGGCGAGCTGGAAGCAGGCGAACTGCCACGGGCTCACGGCGCTGCACTTCGCGGCCGCAAACGGGCTCCTCGCCGTCGTGCAGCGCATGCTCGTGGGGCTCGGCTGGGGCCGCGACCGCGAGTTCGTCGACGCGACGAACGTCAACCGCCGCGAGTGCGCGCTGCTCATGGCGTGCCGCAAGCGCCAGAGCGAGGTCGTGCAGCTGCTCGTGGCGTGCGGCGCCGACTTCGAGCTGCCCGACCGCGGCGGCACCACCGCGCTCCAGGTGCTCGCGCGTGAGAAGAAGGATGAGCTCGTGAAGCTCTGTGAGCGCAGGCGGGCGGCCGACGAAGTCGAACGAGACGGTGGGGGAAGCGTGAAGGAGCAGCCGGCAGCGCTGGCGCCAGGAGGAGCCGTGCTGCCGCAGGCGCAGCCGTCAGGTGACGACAGAGTCGCGTCGACGGTGGGGAGTGCGTTGCGGTCGGTCTCCTTCTCCCACACGCGCTCGTCCAGCGATCGCTTTCAGCCGCAGCAGGCGACTGCACCACCAGAGCTTGCAGCGAGCGCTTCGGGTGTGCTGGAGCCGGAGGAGAAGACGCTGCAGGAGTGGACAGGAGACCTCCCAGTCGACACAGCGCAGGCGCGAAGCAGCGACGAAGCTCCGCGAGCAACCGTCATCGCAGAGAACGTGTCACCGGACGTGGAGACGACGACCGGAGACTCCGTCGAGGACACTTCGTCGCCTCTGTCGTCACTCTCGACCGACGCCACGGGCGAAGCTGCTGTCGAGACGGTGGAGACTGCAGCCCCGAACGTCGGCGAGGACGAGGCGCCGCAGTCTGCGAGCCGAAAGCCGTCGAAGCCCAAGCACCGCAAGCGAGAGCAGCCGTCGCCTCCGCGGAGACCGCGGCAGAAGAAGAGCGTCGCGAAGGACGACGACGCCCCGTCCGCTGCTGCTGATGCTGTTGCGGATGAGGTCGTCGACGCGACGCCGCTGGTTCCTGTCCGCAGTAGCGCTGCTGCTGTTGACGCTGGTGCTGAGGACGACGCAGCGTCGGAGACACGAGCACCCACCCGAGAGTTCGAGGACAGCGCTGCGCTCGGGACGCCAACATCAACGCCCCCAGACTCGACGGACGCCCTTGCGACTCAAGACAGCAGGTCGCCGCCGCCAGCAGAGGACGACATGTCGACTGCTGCAAACGACGAGGACGCGCCATCTGTGAAGAACCAGCGGCGGAGGAAGAAGAAGCAGCACGCGGGCAAGCGGAGCAAGCACGGCGCCAGCAGCTCCCCCACGCCAGCGACAGGCGAAGGCGAGCTGTTAGGCGACGAGGACGCGACAGGAGCGCGCAGCGAGGAAGCCAAGGAACTCGAGAGCTAAGCGAGTACAGTGGATACGCAGGCGCCTCTCTCTCGTCGGCCGTGAGCTGCTCAGAACGGCCGGATGCTGCTCGTGCCGCGCAGCGCGTTCTTGAGCGCCTTGGGGTCCGCCCAGGCCGCCGCCATGTACTCGTCGGCGTCGTCGTCCGCCGCGCGCTTGAGCTCCTCCTGCTTGCGGAAGTAGAACGCC
>JAASGM010001000.1:0-10611 GCA_023334215.1 Globisporangium cystogenes | reverse complement strand
GGCCGCCCGGCCACCACTTGCGGCTCGTGAGCGTCGGCGAGTTGATCACGAACTCCTGTGCGGCCTTGTCGTAGTGCGCCGTGGTCTCGAGGCCCTGCACGTTCGAGCCGTGGCCGAGCTCCGTCTGCGCGTACGCGCCGAAGATCTTGTAGCTCCGGGCGAGCGGGAGCCACTTGTTCTGCTGCTCCTCCGTCCCCTGGTTCTCGAGCGTCGGGATGAACATGGACCGGTGCACGTCGATGCCGAGCGGCTCGCCGAGCGCCGCGTAGATGAGCTGCTGGTCGAGCGGGTCGGTCACGCGCTGCTGCTCAAGCAGCCGCGCGAAGTGGAAGGCCTTCTTGATGCCGAAGTTGTAGCGCTCCGTGTGGTTCCGGAAGAGCATGTCGCGGTCCGAGAGCACCGGGTGGTCTGCCACGACCTGCACCCAGCGCTTGCGCCGCGCGTTGAGCTCTGGCGACTCGCGCAAGATGTTCGTGAGAACGACGGGGTCCACGTCGCCACCGGCGCGTTCCTTCTTGAGCAGCAGCGGCGCGAGGTCCTTGAGCTCCACGGAGGCGCTCATACTTAAGCGGGAGGACTTGAGCTCTTCGAGGCGAGTTGGCGAATGAGTCGAATGAGAGAAGAGAGCTCACGTATACCATTAAGTTGAACTTGTTTGACAGGTTGCGACTAAGTACGATCTCAAGAGCAAGGAGAGCAAGGAGATCTCGAGGTCTGGTGGGCGGCCGAAGGAGCGTTTGTGGTAGTGAGCTGGTTGAGCATCGCGACTCAAGACACGTAGCAAGTGTCAGCAGGTGCTTGCGGCACTGCACTCGGCGTCGCTGCATCTCGACACCTTCGCGCGCTCGAACGTTATACTTTGGGAGTTCTAAAATGCAGCTTTTTATCCTGGTATACATTATTATCTTCGCGTCACCTGCAGCATGGCGGCAGTCGTGGCGCCGGAGGCCGCGCCGGAGGACGCGTGCGGCTGCGGCCACAGCCACCAGCCGCCGAGCGTGCGTCACATGTCGCGTGCGCGCCGCCGTCTCTTCCAGCGCGCAACTCGCTCACCCTCCTGCTGCTCGCGCTCTGCAGCCGCCGGCCGGGCCGCCGACGTCGCTCGCGCAGCAGCTCTGGCTGCCCTGGCGCCTGCTCGTGCTCGTGCGTCCCTCGCGTCGCCTCTCTCGTCCGCGCGTCTGCTCACCCGACTGCCTGCGCCGCAGAACCCGCTGCCGGCGCTCGCGGTCTTCGCCGCCGCCAACGTGCTCTTCGTGGCGCTCGGGTGCGTCCCACCGTCCCGTCGTCGACTGCTTCCTGCTTCCTGCGACGGAGCCGCCTGACGCACGCGGCGCCGCAGCTTCGTGCTCGGGATCGCGGCGGACGCGCTGACGCCCGCGGGACTGCTGCTCGCGCTCGCGGCCACCGCGGTGCTCGCCCTGCGCAAGCTCACGTCGCTGCTCGCGTACCCGGGGCAGCTCGCCCTCGTGATCCGCGACGGCGAGGCCAACTTCGCGCGCGTCTCGCGCCGCCGCCTGCTCATGCTCGTGGACGCCGCCGCGGAGCTCGTGGCTGTGCTTGGAGCGGACGGCCCGGCGACGGCGGCCGCTACCCACTCGCGCCGCCTGCGCTTCCTGCAGGCGCACCAGAACTTCCTCTTCTCGCTCGACACGCTGCTCACGCCCATGCGCCGGGCCCTCGAGGTCGTCGAGAAGGTGCGCGTCGAGTGCCGTGACTGCGTGGCTGCGTGGCTGCGGCTCGAGGCGGCCAGAGCTCACCGCCCGTGAGATGGCTGCTCGCAGGACGGCAAGCTCGGCCCGAACGGCGCGCTGCTGCTCGCCGTGCTGCAGGAGATCGCGGCGCTCTACAACGACGCGCTCGCCAAGGTCTGCGCGGAGCTCCTGAGCGTCGCGGGCCGAGACTTTGAGGCGCGGCGCCAGCAGATCTTCCGCTCGGACGCCACGCTCTTCCCGCTCGCGTCCTCGCCGCTCACGGGCGCGCAGCTCCTGCCGGCGTTCCTGGCGACGGTGAACCGGCTGCGCGAAGCCACCCGCCTCGTGGGGCTCCCGGTGGCAGAGGTGCGTGTGCGGCGCGCGCGCGTGGGCTTGCGAGGTGGGCGATGGCTGACGCGCTCCCCAAGACGAAGCGCGACCTCGCGTGGGTGCTCGCGCAGCTCTGCCAGCGCAAGCCGACGGACGTGGACGCGATCACGACCCTCGACCTCATGCGCGCAGACATGGCGGTTCGCTTCGTACGTGTCTCTGGACGCCGTGTTCACTGCCGCCACGGGTGCTGTGCTGTGCTAAGCGATCTGCGGTGCCTCGTGGCCTCCAGCGAGGCGAGCAGGTGTGGATCACGGGCCACCGCGGCCACCAGATCGACGCCATGTTCCTCCCCGCGAAGAGCGGCGTCGGCGCCGACCGCCCGGCGGTGATCATCTGCAACCCGAACGGCGGCCTGTACGAGTTCCACCACCTGCAGATGGACTGGGTCAAGTTCTACACGGACCTCGACTGCCACGTGCTCGTGTACAACTACCGCGGGTACGGCCGCAACGCGGGGACGCCGTCGCCGCGCGCGAACAACCGCGACGGGCTCGCGCTCGTCGAGTACCTGAAGCTGCAGCGCCGCGTCGGGAAGATCGCCGTCCACGGCGAGTCCATCGGGGTGCGTGGAGCGCGGGTGCGCGGTCGTCGATGCTGGCAGCGCGCTGACCGTTCGGCGTGCGGTGGCCTCGCTCTCTGCAGGGAATGGTGGCCACGTACCTCGCGAGCCACTCGGACGACGTGAGCGTGCTGATCGCCGACCGCACGTTCGCCAGCATGCCGGCGCTCGCGCAGCGCCTCGTGGCGAGCTGGGCGGGGCGGGCGGTCCGGCTGCTCACGCGCTGGGAGACCAACAACGCGAGCAACTACATGAGCGCGTCGTGTCCGAAGCTGCTGTGCTCGGACGCCGGCGACGACATCATCCACGACGGCGCGTCGCTCAAGACCGGCGTGGCGCTGCGCCTCGAGCTGGGCGAAGCCGACTTCGACCTCCCGTCGCTGGACGCGCCGGTGGCACTGAGCAGCGCCGACACGTCGCTCGTGGTGTCGGCGGTCGCGTCGTGGCTGCCGTGGTCGCTCTCGGGCGCCAAGGCGCTGCGCCGCAGCAGCGAAGCCGACAGCCGCCCGCAGCTCGGCGGACCGCTCACCGAGGCGATGGCGCGCCGCTTCAGCGAGTCGGTCCTCTCGGTCGCCAAGCGGGCGATGCAGTACACTGCGTGGCGCGACAGCAGCCAGAAGAGCTCCGGGAAGACCTCGACGCACGAGAGCGAGGCGAGCGACGCCCATGTCGCCATCTCGGTGCACTCGGGTCTCGGCGCCGACAACGAGAGCGACCACGCGGCGCTGAGCGCCGGCGACGCGAGCGAGCGCCAGAGCATCCTGTCGCCGGACGCCGTCACCTTCCCGGAGGAGCTGCTCGCGGTCGTCTGGATGCAGGTCGCGTGCATGGACGGCTACTGCGGGCAGACGCTGCTGCAGGCGGCCGAGAGCGGCGGGCACGATAAGATCCGCGCGTGGCTGGCGTCGCTTCTGGCGTGGGGCGGGCGGGTGGCGCCGAGCCGCCGGAGCGTCTGCTCGGTGGACCCATTCGAGCGCCAGGGGATCGCGATCGTCCCCGTGACGGTCGCCCACGTGCACGCGATGCTCCAGGAGCTCGCGGAGCAGTTCCCGGCCGTCCGCTTCGACTTGGACATCGGCTTCCTCGCGCTCGCGGTCGAGTTCCTGCACGACTCGCTGCAGCGGCGCTGGCGGCGGCTCGACGAGGCAGCGGGCAAGCAGCGCGACGCTGGGACGGAGGAGCTGCGCGCGCCGTTGCCGTCTGTCGAGCTGCCGCGCATCATCGCCACGGGCGACGCGCAACTCGGCCACCTGCTCGCGCTCCACTGCGGCCACAACAAGAACTTCCACGAGCGCGAGAAGCAGGCGCTCGTGGCCTTTTTGACGCACGTCGGCCTCGTGTCCGCCGACGCCCGCGCGCCGCCGCGACCGCAGGCGTAGCGTGACGCCCCAGGAGCAGCCACCCGCAGACCTCGCGAACGAGTTCACCCCCATCGAATTCCCACACGCCCACTCACTCGCTCGATCACTCACTCACGCACTCACCTGCTCTCCCGCTCTCTCGCGGTCGCTCAGCGCCAGTCGAGCGTCGCGAGGGCCTCGTCCAGGCACACGGAGCACGCGACGTCGTCCGCCAAACACGTGCGGTGGAACGCGTGGCCGCACGGGAGCAGCACGACGTCCAAGTTCGCGTTGTCTGCCGCCACGAGACCGCAGCTCAGTGCCACCACACTCGCTCACACCACACTAACAACCGACAGCCGACGCACCGTCCGCGATGATCACGACTGGGAGCTCGCACGCCGCGCAGCTCGAGTCGTGGAGCTGCACCTCGCCGCCCCAGTCGCTGTTGCGGTACTCGAACGACCGACTCGCCACGCCGTGCTTCGATGGCGGCACGGACGCCACCGGCGACGGCTTCGTCAGCGCGGCAGCAGCAGCCTCGACACTACTACGCTTCGCACCCGTCGCACCCGCCGATCGCGCTTGGCGCTCCTGGTGCTCGCGCACCTCGCGCTCGTACTGGTCGCACTTGGCCTTCCACGCCTCGAAGCTCTTGGCGTCGACGCCCGGCCTCAGTCCGCCGACCTCGAGCTGCACGACGGCGGCGACCTGCGGCGCGAATGAGACGTCGCTCGCCGCCGCCGCGTCCTTGTACGACGACCACACGTGCGTGTCGACGATCTCGAGCATCTGGCTCACCTCGTGCATCTGCAGGCTCGTGAGCACGTGCGTCTCGACGATCGTGTGGTACATCGCCAGCGGCGTCGCGGCGAACAGGAGCGGGCGCGCGGACAGCAGGTGCATGCCGTACGGCAGCGGCACGGCGTTGAGCAGCGCGTAGATGACGGTGGCGCTCAGCGCGTCGTGGCGCGCGTCCTTCGACACGCTCTTCTCGATCTGGAGCAGCGCCTGGCGCAGCACCGCGTCCACCACCACGGCGCTCGCCTCGAGCTGCGCCAGCTTGCGGAAGAGCTGCTCGAGCGCCGGCAGCTGCTGTGTGCGCACGACGAGCGCCACGAGCGCGTGCAGCTCCGCCAGGCCGCGCGCGTGCGTCGCGTGCGTCTTGAGCGAGAGCGCCGCCAGCTCCAGCAGGCCGCTCAGGAGCTCGTGCTGAAGGAACAGCGTCCAGCACGCCGCGTGGTCGAAGCGGAACGTGTCGGGGAGGCGCACGATCGACGCGATCCAGGACGCGAGGCCGCCGCGGCCGCGCTCGGCGAAGAACGTTCCGACCACCGCCTCGCCGCCGAGGCTCAGCTGCAAGCACCGGTTCACGATCAGCGCGTCCTTCCCCGCGCGGTCGCCCTTCTCCTCGAGCAGCTGCGCGAGGTACCGGAAGTACTTGGCCGTCTGCGCGACCGACGCCGGCGCGAAGAGCTCTCCTGTCTGCGCCTGGTCGTTCCAGTCGATCTTGGCGCCGAAGAGCGACCGCTCGACGTTCCACGGGTACAGCACCGGGTACTTGGCCACGCATAGCGCGACCGCTTCGTCCGGACACTTCTTCAGCAGCACGTCCAGCAGGTGCAGCAGCACGCAGATCGAGTCCCGCTCCGCGAGCGCCTCGAGCGCGCGCGCCGTCGCCTTCTCCGCGATCCAGTTGACGATCTCGTCGCACGCGTCCGACATCTCCGGGCTCGTTGACACCGCGCGGTCGAGCACCAGGTTGAGCGCGTCCGAGAAGAGGCGGAGGTTGCACACCTCGGCAGCGAGCTCGGGGTTCAGGTACGCGCCGTACTTGTTCACGAACGCCTCCGTCTCGGCGGACGTCCACAGCCGCGGGGCCGAGAGCATCCGGTTCTCGAACATCGCGTCCGTGTCGCTGTCGGCCCAGTTGAACCGCGCCTCCAGGTCGAGCGCCACGCCCATCTCGCGCAGGTGCAGCTTGCTCCGCTGGCTGTCGGCCTCCGACGTCGCGGGGCGGACGTGGAGCTTGTTGCCCGCCGCGCAGATCGCAAAGTAGATCGACACCATCACGCGCACGAGGTTCCAATCGCTGCGCGTCAGCGGCAGCCCGTCGCCGTCCACGAGCGCCTCGCCGCGCGCGAACCCGGCGGCGCGCGGCGACTTCCCGTTGGCCGGCGCTCTCTTGGCGCGCGCCGGACTTAAGCCTTGCTCCACGGGCTTCGCAGTCGGGTCGAAGCAGCTCAGCCAGAGCTCAATCGTGTCTTGCACCTGGGACAGGTCGCCCTGGAACAGGTACAGACTCGTCAAGCACGCGCAGACCCGCGTGATGCCCGCCGCCGGCCACAGGCGCTGCGCCAGCTGCTTGGTCTTCTCCGCCGTCGCGGCAGCGGACTGCAGCTCCGCGCTCAGCTCCACCACCTCGCGCTTCAGGACCGGCTCGAGCTCCAGCGAGCGCGCCAAGTGCCCGCCGACCATGCACTTCCGCGTGATCTCGCAGCTCGGCGTCGCGCCGAGGAACTTCTGCAGCGCGCGCTGAGCGGCCACCGCGGGGCTCGGAGGCAGCGCTGTGCGCTGACTCTTCTGCGCGCCGTTCGGGTGCTTCCCTCGGCGCGGCGACTGCAGCTTCAGGTCGCGGATGACGTCCGCCTTCGACTTCGTCGGGTTCAGCTCGTAGCTGATCCGCACGTCCGCGCTCTTCGACTCCTCCGCGAGCTGGTACGCGCGCGTCTGCGCGTACGGGATCGTCTTGGGCGTGTCGCTCTCCCCTGCAGCAGCTGCAGCAGCAGCCTCGCTCGACGCTTCGCTCTCCGGTAGGTCGAACTGCTGGCTCAGCGGCAGGTTCGACGTGTACTTGAGGTTCGAGTCCCAGATGTCCATCGAGATGGCTTCGAGCAGCACCTCCGTGTCCAGGTTCCCGTCGTCCACCTCGCCCTTCGACGACATCGCGATGCGCAGCACCGAGTACTCGTGCGACGTGTCGTGCGCCACTGGACGCGTGTACAAGCGCGGCACCAGGCGCGGGTCCGGGTCCAGCACGATCGCGTCGTCCGCGCTCGGGAACTCGCCGAACATGCTCGCCATCTGGCTGACACCAAGGTGCTGCGAGAGCGACGACGGGTCCATCAGGCTCGAGAGCATGTTCGCGCTCGGGAGGAGCGTCGAGAACGCCTTCGCCGCGGCGAGCGAGTTGCCCTTGAGGTTCAAGCCCGGCAGCAGGTTCTCTTCGCTTCGGCTCTGCTCGAACTTCCGCACCTCCTCCATCACCTCCTCCAGGAACGACTCGCGGTAGTCGGCGCGGACGACGCCCACGTTGCGCGGCAGCTCGCCGATCTCGACCAGGTTGGCCTCGATCGTCGAGCCGTCGGGCGTGTAGATGCTCTTCGAGTACGTCTGAAGCGACGGCGCCGGTGCGTCGAAGTACTCGACGTGCTTGTGCAGCGAGTGCCCAGTCGCGAGCGTGACCGACTTGTCCTCGAGCGACATCCCAGACGACGACAGCGAGGGCGAGTCCCCCGACGAACTCAACTGGTGCTGCGGGCGGTGCTTGAAGAACACCTGCAGCGGCTGCGCGCCGGAGTTCGACTGCTCGATCTCGTTCGCCGACAGGTGCTGCTCCTCCAGCAGCTTGGCGTTCTTGTACAGCGCCTCGAGTGCGTCCGACAGTCTTGCGTCCTCGGCGTCGTCGCTCTCGCCTGCACGCTTGGCCCACTCCGCTCGGAGCGCACCGAGTGCGGAGGCTTCGTTCATGTTGAACTCGACCGCCAGCTACCACCGCACGACAACGAGTGTGAGACGGAGCGAGGGCGTGCGCCGCTCAAAGGGTGAGTCGACAACGCACCTGCACCGACTTCTTGACGTCGTTGCCTCCGTAGAGATCGAGGAACTGGCGCGCTGAACAGGACTGGACCGTCGAGACCTTCGGGGGCTCGCCGTGCAGCACCACGAGCGTGCTCTCGTTCACGATCTGCTCCATTCGCACAGCCGACGATCGTCATGTGAGCCCAACGAACAGCAGCAGCAGACCCTGCAGCGCTGCCCCCCGCACCTTGAGGTCGTGGATGGTCCCGAGATCCAAGTGCCACTCCACGATCTCCACTGCGATCGGGTCGAGGAAGAAGAGGACGCTGGAGCCGACGTTCCAGCTCACGAGGCGCGTGCACTTGGCTCGGTGCTCCTCTGACACGAACGACGGCTCCTGGATGAACTGGAACTGGCTCAGCTTGTTGATCGTGAGGTCGCGCGGCTGGATGCCTGCGTGGCGGCGTCGCGTCGTCGGCCTCCGACTTCCTCAGCAGCCCACGCACATTCGTACGCACGCACCTTCCTCCAGCGCGCATCCTGGGCTCTGCAGGAACGACGACGGGTTCTTCGACAGCGAGAACTTGATCGTGGACGACACGGTGCCCGTCTGCGGGTCGGCGATCCACACGCGGCGGCCGGGGCGAGACGAGAACACCCGGCGCTCCCGCTTCTTCGCCGGGTCGATCGAGTCGTCGTCGAACTTGGTGAAGAAGCACGCGCCGTAGTTCCCCTGCCGCGCCTTCGTTCCGATCTGCACGCGCTCGACGCGTTAGCGTGGAAGCAGCGCAAGAGCGCCACACGCACGCACGCACGCACCTGCACCGCACTCCCGCCGCTTGCCGTGAGGTTCAGCAGCAGAACTCGCAGCTGCGACGACACGAGCAGCACGTCCGCTCGCCCGATCTTGGTCATGTCCAGCTGCGGCGTCCAGCCAGCCACACGAGCACTCGCAATCAGCCGCGCTCGCCCGGACCGCGCCGGCCTCCCCTCGGTCACTGCACTGTACCTGCACGATGCCCGTCTCCTCCTTGAGCAGCAGCTCCGTGTCAGCGCTGCCGAAGATCGCCGACATGCCCGCGCGCAGCACCGTCTGGCACACGAGTCCGGCGTTGCACGCCGAGTAGAGGCGCGTGCCCATCGCGTCCCAGAGGAAGCACGTGACCGGGAAGCCCTGCGGCCGGCCGTTCGGGCAGCAACAACAGCCGCGTGCAGCGTCAGCGCGAGGCGCACAACCGTCGCACGCTTCCACTCTCGCAGGCGCTCGCACGCACGCACCGCGTGGAAGTCGTGCGAGAACTCGACCTTCTCGCCGATGCGGTTGTAGTCCGAGAGTTGCAGGCCGTACACGACGCCGCGCAGCGTGCCGACCACCAGGTGCTTCTGCTGCGGGCAGATGCTCAGGCACGCGACGCCCACGCGGTCGTTCGACGGCGGCTGGATGAGCTTCACCAGGTGGTACTTGCCGGCGTCGCCCCGCGCGACGGTCGTCGCGTAGAGAAACACGCTGCCGGCGTTCGTGCTGCGGGGGTCACGACGTACTAGTGAGGCGCGCGCGTGACGCGACACACGCGCGGACACTCGCGCTAGTCGCACGTACCCGCAGGCGAGGAAGTTGTCGGACGCGTGGACGCTCGTGAAGCGCAGCTTGCGGCTCGGCGGCGCCAGCGGCAGCGCCCGGCAGTGCAGCAGCGGCCGCGCCGAGCTGTTCGAGCCCGCGGGCGCCGACGAGTTCGCGAGCGCCGCGCTCTCGCTGGCCGGCGGCGGCATGAGCGCTTCTTCGTGGGCGGTTGGTGTTCAAGGTGCGATTCCGAGCCAAAAAAACTCAAATAAACTCAGGAGTTGATATTAGGTGTGGACCACCCCAGATCACCCGAGGTCCTGGCGTCTCGACATCACCCTCGAGTCGCTCATGTCGACAAAGTAGATGGCGACGACGGTACTCTTCTGCGCTGAAGGACACAGGTACAGACTGAGCTTCGCGCGAGGGTCTCGGAGTCGACCCATGTGTAAGAAGTCGGTACAGTACTGTATGTGAGTTCATTCAGCACTGCGTTCGACATCTGCTACGCGTGCGATACTCGGTTCTATGCTGACGCGCATACCAGTAGCAACACCAGAACGCGATATAGAGGTTTGATCTTGTTCGGATCTCTTTACATGTTGGCTGAAGTAGATACGGTGATCGTACGATTCCTCCACAGACTGACCCAGCCGCGATCTACCTGTCTGGAAGTCCCCACCTCACGCAGCCACGTGATTGTGTTTGGAAGAGGTCTCCAGACAGGTCGAGGAACGCCGAGCGCTCGCGCTTAACTTGACCCGCGCAAGGTGCGGAAAGTGTCCTCCGACATCGACCAAGGACCTTATATGTTGTTGCTGGGGGGAGGAAGTTGAAGCGTCTTCGTGTAGTTCGAACAGGACTTCTGTCAAGAGGAAGTTCCGCCCAATCATACACAGGTGATCGAGAGTTACGAGCAGTCGGGGCTGTAAGACGGGCGACACTTCACTGATGCGGTGGTGCCGCATAGGTTCCGTCGAAAGGATGTATGTGAGGACGAGGTGAGCAAGATGGAGAGGGCAACCAAGACAAGAAAAACGAGTCAGGTGAGAGAGAGGACATCTACACTGTGTACTAGTACTTTGCATGTTGAGGTACTGAGAGGAATGAGAGTTTGTGTTGACCCTCGAAGCTACCTCGTCCGGAGGCATCACGCTCAAGCAAGAGAACGCAACCCAAAATCGTACGTGCGTGCTGGAAGACGTGGCTGAAGTCCTAATCCCAGCACGCTTGACGAACTTACTCTGTGAGGTGACGAAGATGTCG
>JAASGM010000999.1:0-10620 GCA_023334215.1 Globisporangium cystogenes | reverse complement strand
CCCCCCCCCCCCCCCCCCCCAACAGTTCACCAGCGACCAAGCGATCGACAACCAGCGAGCAAGCAACCACAGGGGCGAAGCAGCTCCGGGCGGAGGACTGAGCGCGACGACGACGTGCGGTCGTTCGTTGGCTCGAGTCCGACAGAAGAGCGTTCCTTGATGGTCAAGGGACTCAGCCACCAGTCCGTGTACCCGATGGAAACGACCAAGGATGGCTCACTCGTAGCTCCCGCCGCCGCCGACAACGCCGGCGCCACCGACGACTCTGCCGGCAGCACGGCGAACAAAAGCTCGCCCACGGGCCGAGAGCAGCAGCATGACGATAGAGACAAGGTCGCCGAGTTCCACAGCGCGCCGGTTTCCGAGGTCCGAACGCTGTCGCCGCTGCACACATCCGAGGAAGTAAGCAAGTCGGTGCCGATACAACCGCCAGGTCGGATCGACACGCCCGGAAGTCCCGGCGGCGTGATGCCCGAAGTCGCGGACGACCCGGACGCGGCCGTCGAGGGGATATCACCGGCGCCGTTGCTTCCTTCGCCCCAGTCGAAAGCTGCAAGCGGAGGAGGAGGAAGAGGCGGCGGCCGACGGCTGACGTTCGCGGACGAGACCGGCGGGGCTCTAGCAGAAGTCAACTACTCGAACCGGACGCACTACAGCAAACAGACAGGACCAGGAGCGCTCGGCGGCGCCGGCCGCGCCTGCTGCGTCATCAGCTGAGCACTGAGCGGCGCGATCCAATTTTGAGTAGTTCGCTCTTCGGCTTGGTTTCCCTCCTGTCCTCCTGCTAACCTCTCAACACCGCTCCTGACTGCCCATGCTTGAGCTCCGACACCGACAGCGACTGCGACTGGAGAGCTCCCACCCAACTGACCACGACAGCTCCAACCAGACAGCCATTCTGGCTGCTAGCTGTGAACTCGTGCCCAGCGTCTTGTTGCGAGCCTCGCCAGCGGTGCGCACGCAACGTGGAGCCCAGTCGCCTCACCTCCATCACCTCACCTCACGACCGCCCCCAGAGCTGCACCAACCGTGTGAACAGGCCTCCAATGAACTCCAGCATCAAGAATAGGTACTTCTACGACTTGTACGCATTTACTTCTGGACCAATAATCGGTACTTCTCGTTCTTCACAGTGTCGGCAGCGATGGCAGGAGTGACAGTCATGGTACCGGAAGACATCGAACAGGTCGCGGTCTCCTATCAAGAGGATGTATACATCGATCTCGCGTTGTGATGTCATCCTTGATTCCTCGCACACTGCGAGGTTCGCCGCTTGCCGCGGCTTCCTGCCGGAACTTTTCGACACTGCTGATCAAGGATTTTGGATGTGGCACTGCTCTAGACAAAGCGCACTCTTAGCTGCGATAAAGTAACATGAACTCTCGGGTGGCTCGCTCGCGAAAGTGAGCGAGCTCCACGTTCGTAAGAGGTTCGTGAAGGAAGAAGAGCGAGCGCGCACTTCACCTCCTGCACCGCGAGCCGCACGATTGCGCACTGTAGCGGGCCACCGAAGAACGTCGCAAAGTCGAACGATGACACGGCGCGCAGTTTGCGCGTGTGCGGTTCGTCGAACCAGCGGTCGGGCTCGAACACGAGCGCGTCGCCTCGCCTCGTCAGATCCTCGGTTCGCGGTTCACGAAGTACACGGGGAGACTCAAGCGTGAAATGCCCGCGAGATCGGCGCGCCGTCGCATAACACGAGGTCTCGGACCGCCGCCTGCCGCGGCACGATCGGCATGATCGGTGCGATCGGGCGCGGCCGCACGTTCTCGCGGACCGCGGCCACAACGTAGACAGCAGCAGTGACTCCAGTCGAGTCGGACGCGCCGCCATCAGCCTCGGTCGCGCCAGCTACCACACGTTCGGCGCCAACACTGCTGGGCGGATAGAACGCATCGATAGTCTCAAGCCGACAGCGCGGCGCAGCAGCGGAAGCAGTTCAATCGCGGGGAGCACGCCCCCTTGATTAGCTCTCTTTAGCTCACAGCAGAAGCCTCCATAGTCGTATGGCGACAGATGATGATCAGGTCTACTTGCTGGCCTTGGCCGCCTTGTGGCGAGCAATGCGGCGACCCACACCACGGTTCTTCAGGCCTCTGTTCTTGCTCTCCTTGATCTGCTTGCGCGACTTCTCGACCTTCTCGGCGAGACCCTGGCGCACGAGGCGGTACTTGGGCTCGAAGCGCTTGGCGTCGTTCACCGAGTCGTACACGAGCGCGAAGCCCGACGACTTGCCGCCACCGAACGCGGTGCGGAAGCCGTAGAGGAACACGGTGTTCGCGTCCTTCACCTTGTACATCTGCGGGATGGCAGCGCGACAGTGAAGACTGTTAGCGCACCTGTTACAGTAGCGACACTCACTCGCTTGTTGATGCTGGCTGAAGGGATCCGAGGCGGAGCTTGAGAGAGGAGACTGGAGGAGAGAGCGAGAGAGCTGCAGTCTGCGTTCCCGATCGTGATCGGATCGACCACCACCGCCACTGCTTCGGCAGTTGCTGCTGCTGCCGAAAGCTGCTGCTGGAGTTTGGCTCAGCTGCGCATGTCGTCACGCGCTCGCAGTCGGAGGTTGTGTGCAAGTCCACACTCGCAGCTTTCGGTAGCGCGTTGTGTTCCTGAAATTGTTGCGCTCTCTCGCAGGCGGCGCACGTGCGTCCAGCGTCTGCCCGTTGGGTCGCGTGAGCTGCTGATCTGTAGAGCTCTGCGGGTCGATGCCGGTGGTGGTAACCGCAGCTCTCTCTCTCTCTCTTGCCGCCATCTCGTCTCTCTCTCTCTCTTTGCCTGCTCGCGCTCGTCTCCCAACCGCCGACCGACTGCTGCAGCTGACGCACCTTGGTGATCTTCTCCTGGAGCTCCGCCTTCGGGACGTTCGGGCGGTTCGGGTGGAGCACCTCGACCACCTGCCGACGCAAGATACGCGGCGCGTCAGCACCTCCGCTTCTCCAACTCTGCGCGCCGGCCGCCTCATCTGCCGCCCAACCGCGAAGCTCGAACGTACCATCTGGCGGCGCGCCAGGAGCGGGTTGCGCAGGAACTTGCGCGTGCGCACCGTCACCGGGATCTCGTTGGCCATAGTTTTCTAGTGCTTCTTGCTGTGAGAAATGGCGAAGTTGGCGGGTCGAGTGGCGCGCGAGTCGAGCCGATGGAATACGAGCGTCGCAGCCAGTCAAAGGACGACTCGGGACGCGCGGGATGCGTCCCGTTTTTATTGTTTTTTGAACATGATACGTACGGGATTTCTCTCGAAAAATCCCGCTCTTCTCTACATTTGCTGAAATTTGTCGGGAGTTAGTTAGAATCATTTGTTGTGTTTTCTTGACGTGAATCAACTGATGGAGTTCCCTCTCACAGGACCTCGATCTAGCGCGTCGTCGCCTTCTCGTGCAAGTTCGTTCGTCCACCAGTCGAGGACTTGCGATCCATGCTACCAAGCAATGTGAACTCTCGAGTCTCATTGCGTGGCTTGTCAGCTCTATCAGCACGAACAGTCCGAGCAAACCGCCCAAGCAGGAAGCGCCTAGTTCTTGGCCGCGAGCTTCGCCGCGCGCGCCTCGGCCTTTTTGGCCGCGTTCTCCCGCAGCCGCGCCTCCTCCTCCTCCGCGCGCTTGGACAGGTCGTCCAGGATCGACTGGCGGTACGCCTGGAAGCCGCCGTCGAACACCACCACGTCCTGGTCGCCGCACACCCACAGCACGCACTCGGTCGTCTCGATCAGGCGCGCGTCGTGCGTCACGATCACCACGCCGCCGTCGTACTCGCGGATCGCGTCGCAGAGCGCGTCGATCGACTCGATGTCGAGGTTGTTCGTCGGCTCGTCCAGGATCAGGATGTGCGGGCGCATGAGGATGAGCTCCGCGATCACCACGCGCGCCTTCTGGCCGCCCGAGAGCTGCCGGTTCTTGATCTCGTGCGCGTGGCCCTCGAGCCCGACCTTGCCGAGCAGGTTGCGCGCGTCCTGGTACGTCTGGTCGTTGAAGAGCCGGCGCAGGTACTCGACCGGCGTCTCGCCCATCGGCAGCTTGTCCACAAAGTGCTGGTTGTACACGCCGATGCGCACGCGCGGGTTGCGGCGCACCTCGCCCTCGGTCACGCGCACCTCGCCCGTGATCATCTTGAGCAGCGTACTCTTGCCCACGCCGTTCGGCCCGACGATGCACACGCGCGACGACGTGTCGATACCGAAGTCCGAGTGCTTGAACAGGTACGGGCCGGTGCCGTACCGGAAGCTCGCGTCGCGCACCTCAAGGATCGGCGGCGGTACCTGCGTCGTCTCCGGGAAGCTGAACTTGACAATGTACTCCTTCGGGCGCTCGAGTAGCTCGGTCGGCTGCGACGCCTCCGCCGCCGCGTCCGTCGTCAGCGCCTTCTTCTGCGCGCGCGCGCCAGGCTCGCGCTTCTTCTTGATGATCTCCGTCGCCTTCTTCGACGACTTGCCGGACGCCTTGAGGCTGCGCAGCTGCTTCTGCTGCTTCTCCCACGCCTTCTCGTTCTGCTTGCGCTTGGTCTTCTCGAGCTCCCGGAACATGTCGTAGTTGCCCTTGTAGTGCACGAGCTTGCGGCTCTCGAGGTGCAGCACCTCGGTGCACACGCTGTTGAGGAAGTCGGCGTCGTGCGAGACCACGAGCAGCGTCTTCTTCCACTTCTGCAGGTAGTCGTCGAGCCAGATGACGGCGTTCAGGTCCAGGTGGTTCGTCGGCTCGTCGAGCATCAGCAGCGTCGGCTCCACGTAGAGCGCCTTTGCGAGCGAAATGCGCATGCGCCAGCCGCCCGAGAAGTCCTGCGTCGCCTTCTCCTGCATGTCCGGGTCGAACCCGAGACCGTGCAGGATGCGGCGCGCGCGCGCCTCGGCGGCCGACGCGTTCATCGTCGAGAGCTGCTCGTAGACTTCGTTGAGGCGGTCGTCGAGCGCGGCGTCCTGCTTCGTCTCGAGCTCGGCGAGCAGGAACTTCTCCTCCTCGAGCAGCGCCCAGCGCTCCGCGTCGGCCTTGAGCACGGCGTCGACCGCGCGCGTCTCGTCGGCCTGCACCTCCTGCTCGACGTACAGGCAGTCGATCTTGGGCGGGATCTTGAGCTCCCCGAGCGCGATCATCTTGAGGATCGTCGTCTTGCCCTGGCCGTTCGGGCCCACGAGCCCGTACTTGCCGCCGGCGTTGATGTGGAGCGACGCGTTCTCGAACAGGAGCTTGTTGTGCGCGTTGATCGTGAAGTTGTCGATGTGGATGTCCGTGGCGTTCTCCCAGTTCGCGTCCTCCGCGAACGACTGCTGCGAGACGGAGAACTGCGAGCCGTCGAGCGGGTTCGCCGCGCGCTGGTACTCGTCCTCGCGGTCCACACGCTCCTGCTCCTCCTTGAGCTTCTTGCGCTCCTTGTTGCTCAGGCGCTTGCCTTCCTTGCGCTCCTTCTCCTTCTTCTCCTTCTTCTCCTTCGCGGCGTCGCCGTCGGCAGCCGCCTCCTCGTCGTCCTCCTCGGCGCCCTCGCCGCGGAGTTCGAACGGGAGCTTCGCCTTCTTCTTCTTGAGCTTCTTCTCCTCCTTCTCTTTGCGCGCCGCCTCCTCCGGGTCCGCCTCCTTGTCGAAGAACAGGTCCATGTTGATCGCCTTCTTCTTGCTCTTCTTCTTCTTCGCGTCCACAGCCACGACGACGGGCTCTGGCGCCTTCTCCTCCTCCTCCTCCTCCTCCTCCACCGCCGCCGCCTGCGCCTCTTCCTCCTGCTCCGCCGCGTCGACTTCGTCGTCGTCCTCGTCGGACGCGGCGAACGCCACCTTCTTCTTCTTGTCCTTCTTCTTGTTCTTCTTGGAGCTCACGCTCGCGGCCACCTGCGCGTACGGATCCTCCGCTGCTGCCTCCTCTGCTTCCTCTGCTTCCTCCTCGCTGCTCTCGATCGCGAACCGGTTGGCGCTCTTCTTGTCCTTCTTCTTGTTCTTCTTCTTGCTCGCGGCGGCCGCCACCTGCGCGTACGGGTCCAGCTCCTCCTCTTCCTCCTCTGCTTCATGCGCCTCCGCGACGTCCTCGGCGGTCGCCGTCGCCTTCTTCGCCTTCGCCTTCTCCTTGCGCTTCTCCTTCTTGTCCTGCTTGCCGCCGGCGTCCGCCACGGGCGCGGGCGGAGCCGCCGCCGCCGCGCGCTCGTCGCCTGACGAGTCGTCGCCGCGACGCCCCTTCTTCTTGGCGCCACCGCGCGGAGCCATCGTCGATGCTCTTGAGAGTGAGGTGATCGAGGGCTACTTGTCGTGTGAGCTTGTGGGAGCCACTCGAGCACTTCCCCGCGAGAGAGTGACACGTCACTCTTGATGAAGCGCATATTGTAAATTTGGCAACTTGAAACAAATCACGACAGAATCACAACAGCTCAATTGAAAGAATCACAACTCCCCACACACTGCACTTGGAAACACGATGCCAGAGCGATCAGGATTCAGTGGAATGATCGTGACCTTGTTGCCTTTGCCGACCACGCCAAGAATGCCCCTCTTCTTCGGGAGCTCGACGTTGTTGATTTTCAGCGAACCCGTTAGTTCTGGGCGATGCAGGAGCCATGCATCACTACGTTTCAACAAAGCGAGAGCTCAACATCCTCTACAGCGACGTTACGCTAGACGGACGGGTTGTGTGTCGAGACGAACTGATCCACAGCTCACGCGAACGTGTTCAGTGCATAAGCCCTCAAGTCGACGTCCAACGCAGACCACACATCCGCGGTCGCAGCAAGCGCACCGTCTGGTGAGGACCACATGCGGTTCGCGCGACGCGCACAGATGAGAGCGCGTCGACTTGAAATGGATAGGACTCGTCGTCGCTCGAGCTGTTGCCGAGTTTGCCGTCGCGACCGCAGCCCCAGCAGTACAGCTTGCCTTCACCTGCGAAGCAGTGTGCGGACGAACCAATCCAGCGTTGAATGTCAGCTTTGCAGGAGTTCGTTCCTAAGTAGCACTGCGACTTGCACACCGACACACACAACGCACTCGTAACAGCGGCAGAGTGCTCCTCGCCGCACGAAATGTGCGTGACTTGCTTGTCGAAGAGCGCTGCCACTGGCTCCGGCGTGTTCACGAACTGGTAGCTGATCTGTCGCGCGCCATCAAAACCCGTCTCGAAGACCTCGTCATTCTCGGTATCGCCCTACGCACGCGGCAGTGGTAGTGACGGTGTGAGCAATGTTCTCTACCTCGACTGCTCCTTCCACCTCGATCGCTCTTTAGCCGAAGCAGAGAGCACCATGTACGCACCAGACCGAGACGTCCGTTCTGACCGTATCCCCACGCGTAGAGGTGGCCGAATCCTGCGAGTCCGACGGTGCCGACCGCGTCCTCAAGATCCACGCCTGCGAGCACCGCTTTCATCTTCTCGCCATCCTGAACACGACACATACACAGAAGCGTTCAGCGACCTGGAAGCTGCGCGAGACTAAAGCGCATCCAAAGATCACTCACTCGACACCACGCACCTCGAACGATATCATGACAATCGGGATCTTCACTCCTGTCGTCGACTCCGGTACGAGCGACATCTTCACTCGCACTGGCGCCTGCTCGATTCGGTTCTGAGCGACCACGACTGCCTTGGCGCCAAGCTTCTGCGCGTTCAGGATCTGAATCGCAGTCGTAGTCAACAAGTCAGTCGCAGTGAGATCGCCAACGAGGCTAGCAACAACGAAACGTGCCTGCTTGCCGAGGATGTCCTCCTTGAACGAGAGGATCCCCCATGGCTTGGTGCTCCCGGTGATGTGCTCCAGCAGCAGCTCGCCATGCTGACTCTTGCGGGTCATCACAGTCGGGATCGAGAACTCGAACGTGTCGTCCTCGCTCGCTTCGAGCGCGAAGGGATCAGCTTCCAGGAAGTCGAACACGATCACGACAGCCGCAGCACCTGCCTCCTGGGCGTCCTTCACCTTCTCTACTAGCGAAACCATGATCATCATGATCATCTCGCTCAGCTCCATGTCGTCGGACTCGAAGGTGATATCGTCCTGGTCGAACTCGAGCACGACGATCCTGCCCACGATCTCGTCCGGCCGCACATAGAGGCGCAAGCACCGGAGTTTCTCCGGCGAATGGAACAGCTTCGCGCTGATCCCGGTCTCGGTGAGCTCTGGACCGAACGACGCAGGAACGCACGGGATCTCGAGCAGTGACGTCGTCGAGCGCTCGAAGAGCGATATCCAGTGACCAGTTGGCGTTCCGCGGTCCAAGAGCACCGTCTTCCCCATGCAGCGGGACAAACTGGAGCGGATGTGCGAGTCGGTTCGATCGTAAACCAGTGCACTCAGCGCCGCAGACGCCGCGCTACTGGCTGAAGAGAGTCCGGAGCTCGTCGACGAGGACGTGAGCGGGTGGATCCCGCCACGAACGGATCGTGTGAGGCTCACTGGCTGCGTCCCGAAGCGAGCGCAGAGTCCGAAAGCCTTCACGACCACACCTTCGTCCTCTCGGCGCCTCTTCTCGATCGTGAGGGTGAACTCGACACGTCCGGCTGTCGCGAGCGAGTGCTCCCTTCCCGTCGCGACCCGATCGATGTACAGCGCGCTGAGCTCCTGGTTGAGCTGCGGCGTGAAGGCGCTCTCTTGAGCGTCGCCGCCCCGACGATGCCACGCCCCCCACTCGAACACGTTCCGATGGTCTCGCGCGACAGCGAACACGTGGTTCCCTCCGACTGCGATGCTGCCGATCGGCTCTTTCAGTTCGTCCACGCGCGCCGGCGTGTGCATGTACACGAAGTTGCTCCCGTGGATGTGTTCGTCTAGGAACCCGACCTGGAAGCTGTCAGTGTAGCCCAATCCGAGCTGCCCGTCCGAGCCCTCCCCCCACGTGAACACGCTCCCGTCCTCGCACAGCGCCACGGTGAAGTAGTACCCGCATGTGACCTGGAGCACGCGCATCTCTTCGAAGTAGCTCTTGTCGAGCTGCAGCGGGAGGTCCACGCACGGGTACTCGCGGCCAGTGTGCTGGTCGAATTGCGTCTTGAAGATGTCGCTGGCGTCGCCTGTGAAGTCGCCGTGCCCGAGCTGCCCGAAGCCGCCGGAACCCCACGTGAAGAGCACGCCGCTCTCGCTCAGCGCCACCGAGTGGTGGTTGCCGAGCGCCACATCCACGATGTTGACTTCGTCGAGATCCTCCACCCGTGTCGGGATCTTGCGCACATGGCCGCTGAGCAGCGAGCCGACGGCGCCGTTGCTGCCCGTTCTATGCGAGCCGTTCGCGCCGAGCTCCGACGCCCCTGGTGCTGGATGGTTCTTCCAGATGAAGCCGAAGGAGCCCGGAACTCCAGTCCCCCACGTGTAGATCTGTCCGTTCGATGTCACTGCGGACGCGTGCACCGGACTCACTGCCATGGCGATCACGCGTAGTTCGCTGTTCTTGAAGAACGCGGCCAGTAGCGGCGCCGTGAGCTGCTTTGAGAGGTCCAGCAGCGGGTGTGCGAGGTGTCCGCGCGTGTTCGAGCCGAACGTGTACAGCGCGCCGTGGTGCGCGAACTTCTCAATCTTGGCCTGCCGCAGCGTGTCGCGGCGCTTCTTGCGCGTGACGACGACCTCGTGGATCTTCTGAGCCTGCGTGAGCGACATAGGATACCCCAAGCTTAGTCAAGCTCAGGCGGCGGCAGGATCGTCAGTGACGACAGCACGAGCCAAACCAGCGCACCGCCTGACTGATCTCCTGCTCGAGCTCGAGCTGCTGCTCGAAGCGGAGCTCGGCGGCGATCCGGCGCCCGCGCATCCCTCGGTAGCACCGCTGGATCGCGACCGCAGTTTCGTCGTTGCTCAGAAACTCGCGCTGCACGAAGCATCGCACGAGGTTGACGATCTTGGGCGTGTGCTTGACCCAGTGCACAAAGAGCTCGCGCGTGAGGTCCTGCTCCTCGTCGAGGTCGCAGTGGCGGAAGCACTGGCGCGCGAGCTCGCCGACCTCGACCACGGGACAGAGCGCCAGGAAGCGCGGACCGAGGCCCTTGGTGAGCTTTGAGAGTCCGCGGATGGCCGACTTGAGCAGGATGCAGAGCTCGTCGAGCGTGATGGCACCCGAGTCGTCGAAGTCGAAGACGTCGAAGACCGCACCGGCTTTGTCCGCGAGCTTGCCGTCCACGGACGCGAGCGCGAGCCCCGTGAGCACCTCGAGCCCGTTCACGACTGTGCTTTGGCGCGTGTTCTGGAACGCGGCGAACCAGCCGCCGAGCAGACTGCGGAAGAACGGGTTGCCGCGCAGCGCGAGCAGCTCCGCAAACTGGTCGGGCGAGAGGCAGAAGTTGAACGAGAGGCGCCGTAGCTTTGTCGAGAGCAGCGCGATCTCGGGCAGTCCCCTGGTGCAGAGGGATGGAAGTGTGGATGGGAGGTGGAGGACATCGACGCATCAACATCACGAAACGTACCAGACTTGCGTGAGCAGCACGAACTGAGGGAGCACGGCCGCATCTTGCTCGCGGTAGTGAACGTGGGAAAAGCGACCGCCCATCGAGGGCGAGAAGAGGAGGAGGATCTGGAGCACCCAACACCGAGAGAGGCCTTCGAAGTCTGCGTCGCTTCAAGGTACTCCTGGGTTTCTTCACCCTCGATATATTACACTGACCTTTCAGCTCTCAGCTCTCAGCTCTCAGCTCTCAGCTCTCAGCTCTCAGCTCTCAGCTCTCAGCTCTCGTG
>JAASGM010000100.1:0-37907 GCA_023334215.1 Globisporangium cystogenes | reverse complement strand
GAGTGGCCTGGTGCGCGTGTTGCGTCCGCTGCGATTTCTGTGGTGTGAGCTCTCGCGCTTGTATTGCCTTTAAAAAACAATACCCGATAAAATATTAAGAGTTATATCGATTTCGCCGTGTGAACATTGTGAGGATAGACTGTAACAGCCTTTTCAACATGTGAAATCTACAAAAACATTTATGATGACTCACTGATTTTCTGCTTCGATTTTTTTACAAGATGGTCGGTCGCATCACGCAAGATCGTTCGTCGCGGGAGCGAGCGAGCACCTCGAAGCTCGAAGCTCGACATGCAGCATACACAACACTCCGGGCGGCGATACTCAGGCGGCGCGCGTGGTCGGAACAGCGGACAGGAACGCCACGAGCGCGAACGGCACGAGCAGCAGCAGCGCATGCCACACAGAGAGCCACGCCGCCAGCGGGCGTCCGCTCTTCTCGCTCGCGCGGATCAACTGGTGCGCTTCCGGGTCGAGCTCCGGCACGGACGACAGTGGCGCGTACGAGATCTGGTACTTGGTGGGGCTGCGCAGCGCCGTCGTCGCGCCTGTGGTCTGGACCGCGTCGTAGTGCTTGAGATACGTGAGCGCGTTCACGACGTTGCCGAGCACGAGCGTGCCGGGCGGCTGGATGCCTCGCGCGCGCACCTCCTCCGCGATCTCGCCGAGCGTGCTGCGAATCGTCGTGGCGCCCGCCATCGTCGCTGCGTGGATGATCGCCGCCGGGAGGTCGCTCGGGTATCCCCTTTCGCGCTGCAGACTGTCGCAGAGCCCGTCGAGGCGGCCGATCGCCATGAGGAACACGGTCGTGCGGTGGTCGCAGTACTTTGGGAGGTTTGGGAAGCGGTCTTGCTTGCCGTGTCCTGTGCACACGAGCACTTGGTCTGCGACGTCCCGCATCGTGGCGGGGATGCCGGCGCTCATTGGTGCCGACAGCGAGCTGGAGATGCCCGGCACGACCTCGACGTCGAAGCCCGCCTCCGAGTAGATGACCGCCTCTTCGCCGCCGCGGCCGAACATGAACGGGTCGCCGTTCTTGAGGCGCACGACACGCTTGCCCTGGCGCAGTGCGTTGAGTCCCCAGGCGTCGAGCTCCGCCTGCGCGAGGTCCGCGCGGCCGCAGCGCTTGCGCGCGACGCGCACCTCGCAGGTGGCGAGGCTCAGGATGTCGGTCGGCACGAGGCGGTCCGCAAGCACGAGGTCGGCCTCGCGCAGCGCGCGCAGGGCCTTGAGCGTGAGCAGCTCCGGGTCGCCCGGGCCGGCGCCGACGAGCTGCATTGAGCCTTTCGCGCGTGCCATCGTGGGGGGAGCGAGAGCGAGAGCGGCCGCCGGGGATGGAGCGAATGCGCGAGTGGTGGCGAGTGAGCGAAGCGTCCTTGTGGTGGTGGTGCAGCTCTGCAGTTCTGCAGCGGCGGAAGCGCGAGTGACGCAATCCGAGTCACAGGCGCGAACAGCCAATTCCAGCGCGCCGTTTCAGCGCGTCAGTTCTGGTACTGTAGAAGGCCGAGTAGGTACGATCGCGTGGACCACACAGACTGCACATTTAATCGCGCAAACGCCTCTGCTTCAACGCAAGTTGGCTTGCAGCGAGCTTCCGAACTCGCCGTCATCGCGCTTCTTGCAGCGACGAGCGCGTTGGCTCGCTCGCACGTATCCAGCCAAACCGGTCTCGACAACAGCGTGCTCACTTGCTGCGCTTGGGTCAGGCAAACGCGCTGCTTGCGCTTGCTCGCGTCATTTTTCCGGCGATGGCCCATTTTACTTGGATTTGCAAATCTAGCCGCAGTTTCAAACGACGTGGCCTCGATCCGGCGGTTTCATTGGAGTGCTGCGTCCGCCAATCACACGCTCGAAAACAGGCTACGTTCGTGCAGACAGCTCGGCAAATAGCAAACACGTATACGATGTCTCTAGACTGTGTCTGTATACAGGGTCGATGTACATTGTACTGTAGCATGCATCCACTAATAGCATCCAGCAAGTGTGAGAGGCCTATCGCGGTTGCCAGGTCCTGTATTCCCGCCTCGACAGTGCACTGCTCGACCGCACCGTACTCTCTCTCAACACTGGCCCGTGTACCTCAACCGATGCAGCAATCCGGCGGTGGTGGAGGAGGACGAGGAGACTTTGCGCATGCGCGAGCGCCACACAAGCGAATCCGCGCGCCGTCCACCAGCAGTCGCTCCGCCCCGCACGTCGACGTCGACAACGATGAGCAAGTCTGCCGCGGCCGCGCCCGCCGTCGAGGAGGCCGTGAGCCACGTCGCGTACGCGCTCAGCGACCTCTCGTACCTCGTGCGCCCCGTGCCCTTCGGCCGCGCGCTCGACAAGTACATCGTCTCGGCGCGCCGCAACGTGTTCGACCAGGTGGGCAAGGTGAGCGCCGGCGTCGCCGGCCACGAGCTGCTCGAGCAGGCCTACGCCGCCTCCAAGCGCGGCCAGTTCGTCACGCTCTTCGCGCAGTCGCCCGCCTCGCTGCTGCACATGGTGCCCACGATGTACAAGCTCAGCGCCGCGCAGCTGCCCGCGGTCGTGCACGTCGTCGCGCGCGAGCACGCGGACCTCATGGCCGTGCGCCAGACGGGCTTCGTCATCCTCAACTCGCTCAACGCCCGCGAGACGGAGGACATGGCGCTGCTCGCGCACGTCGCGTCCGTGCGCGCGAACGTGCCCTTCCTGCACGTGTTCGACGGCGACATGCAGCAGAACGACCTCGAGCGCCACGTGGCGCACGCGCCGCTGCAGAAGTTCACCAACTCGCTCGTCACGTACAAGAAGCTCGCGGAGCTCATCGGGCTCAAGCAGGCCGGCTCGCCCGCCGAGTTCCGCCAGCTCGTGCTCGCCAACTCGGCGGTCAAGGCAGCCGGCGGCAGCGAGGACGTGGCCAGTGACGCGGACCTCTACTTCCAGGTCTCGCCGGAGACCGTGCAGAAGTACAACGCCGTGCCGGCGGTGCTCGAGCGCGTGATCGCCGAGGTGTTCGCGGCCAAGAAGTACCAGCTCTTCGAGTACTTTGGGCACCCGCAGGCGGAGCAGGTGGTCGTCGTCATGGGCACGGCATCGAGCGTCGTCAAGGACGCCGTCGAGTCGCTCGTGGCGAACTGGAGCGCCAAGGTCGGCGTCGTCTCGGTGCGGCTCTTCCGCCCGTGGTCCACGAAGGCGTTCCTGAGCGTCGTGCCGGCGTCGGCCACCAAGATCGCCGTGCTCGACCGCATGGAGGACGCGACGAACGTCGCGGAGCCGCTCTTCCTCGACGTCCTCGGCTCGTTCGAGTCGGAGGAGTGGGGCAGCAAGGCCGTCCCGTCGATCATCGGCGGCAAGTACGCGTTCAACGCGCAGGAGCAGGTGTTCGACGTCGTCACGGCGCGCACGCTCGTGGAGCAGCTCGCGGCGGGCGAGCTGAAGAACGGCTTCGCGGTCACCTCGTCCGCGCCGTCGGATGAGCAGCTCGCCACGAAGCAGCTCGTGGGCGGATACGTGTCGTCTGCGGACGCCTTTGAGGCGCCGTACGTGAAGATGCTGCTGCAGCTCTTCGAGCAGCGCGCGGTGATCGCGAACCTTGTGCGCTCGACGACGATCTGGAAGGACCAGGACGCTGCGAGCGAGAGCGTGTCGCTCGAGAGCGGCGAGTTCGGCTTCGGCGTCCACCTGGGCATCCTCGCGAAGCGCCGCCAGCTCAAGGACAAGGTCGCGGCGCTGGTGACGGACGCGGCTGCGACCGCGTCGCTCTCGCAGCGGCTCGTCGAGTGCCTGCGCCAGTGGGCCGCGAAGCAGCCCAAGCACGACGAACTCGCGAGTGAGATCGTTGTGCTGCTCGAGAACGAGCAGCAGAGGCGCGGGCTGCTGAGCGAGATCTACGCGCTCAAGCGCTACTTCTCGCCGCTGAGCCAGTGGATCATTGGCAGCGAGGAGTTCTCGCGCGACGTTGGCGCGTCGGGCGTGCACCAGGTGCTCGCGAGCGGCGAGAACGTGAACCTGCTCATCCTCGACACGGAGCCGATCCACTCGGTGGCCAAGACGCACCGCAAGCGCGACCTGGGGCTGTACGCGATGCAGTACGGCAACGCGTACGTGGCGTCGGTGGCGCTCTACGACTCGTACTCGCAGGTGCTGCGCGCGCTCAACGAGGCGGATGCGTTCGACGGCCCGTCGATCATCCTGGCGTACGCGCCGAGCTGCGACAACATGGAGAAGGACACGCAGGAGGCGGTGAGCACTGGGTACTGGCCGCTGTACCGCTACAACCCGCTGCTCGAGGGCGTGAGCGGCGAGAAGGCGTTCTCGCTCGAGTCGCCGAGCATCAAGAAGGACCTCCTGGCGTTCCTGCAGCGCAACAACCAGCTGAGTCTGTTCGCGAAGCAGGCGCTGAGCCCGCCGAGCTCGTCGGAGGTCTCGCTGACGGAGAAGTACGCGCAGATCGGCCAGGCGTCGCTCGAGGCGAGCTTCCAGGCGCTGCTCAACGGCTTCGGCAGCGTGCAGGAGGAGAAGTGGCAGGTGGACACGAAGCTGTGGGTGCTCGTGGGCTCGGACAACGGCCACGCGGACGAGTTCGCGTCCAAGTTCGTGGAGGAGGCGACGCGGTTCGGCCTCAAGAACGTCGAGAAGGCGGACATGAACGAGATGACGATGGACGCGCTGAGCGACGAGGCGAACGACATCAACACGTTCGTGCTGTTCGTGGTGTCGACCGCGGGCCAGGGCGAGTTCCCGTCGAACGCGAAGGAGTTCTGGCAGGAGCTGTCGGGGTTCACGGCGACGCTGCCGCTGCAGTACGCAGTGTTCGGCCTCGGTGACCGCTTGTACTGGCCGCGCGAGGACGAGAAGCACTACTTCTGCAAGGCGCCGTCCGACCTGGACGCGAAGCTGAGCGAGCTCGGAGCGACCCGCCTGCTGCCGCTCGCGAAGGCGGACGACCAGGACGAGGACGGCCCGACGACGCAGTTTGACGCGTGGAAGCCGCAGTTCTGGGAGCAGATCGGCATCCCGGTGGACGTGATCAACGAGAGTGCGGGCGTCGGCAAGAAGAAGGCGCGCACGAACGAAGAGATCAAGCGCGAGAGCAACTATCTGCGCGGCACGCTCGCCGTGGGTCTTGAGGACCGCTCGACGAAGGCGCTGCACCCGGACGACACGCAGCTGACCAAGTTCCACGGTATCTACCAGCAGGACGACCGCGACCTGCGCGAACAGATGCGTCTCGAGAAGCAGGAGAAGGCGTTCTCGTTCATGATCCGCGTGCGCGTACCGGGCGGCGTCTCGAGCGCGGCGCAGTACCTGATGGTGGACGAGCTTGCGGACTCGCACGCGAACGGCAACATCAAGCTGACGACGCGCCAGGCGTACCAGCTGCAGGGCATCCTCAAGTGGGACCTCAAGGGCGTGGTGCAGGGCATCAACCGCGCGCTCATGGACTCGCTGGCTGCGTGCGGCGACGTGAACCGCAACGTCATGTCGACGATCAACCCGTCGTGCTCGGTGGCGACCCACGAGGAGATCTTGAACGTCGCGCGCGAGCTGTCGGCGCACCTGACGCCGCGCACGAGCGCGTACCACGAGATCTGGCTGGACAAGAAGATGATCGCCGGCGGCGAGACTAAGGACTTCGAGCCGTTCTACGGCGAGACGTACCTGCCGCGCAAGTTCAAGATCGCGCTCGCGATCCCGCCGTCGAACGACGTCGACATCTTCGCCAACTGCCTCGGGTTCATCGCGATCATCGAGAACGACAAGCTGCTCGGGTTCAACGTGACCGTGGGCGGCGGCATGGGCATGACGCACAACAACAAGAAGACGTTCCCGCGCGTGGCAGACTTGATGTCGTTCGTGACGGTGGACCAGGTCAAGGACGTGGCGGAGAAGATCATGGTGCTGCAGCGCGACTTTGGCGACCGGGTGAACCGCAAGCACGCGCGGTTCAAATACACGGTGGAGGACCACGGCCTCGAGTGGATCCGCTCCGAGGTGGAGACGCGCCTCGGCTACAAGCTGCAGCCGCCGCGGCCGTACCACTTCGACTCGAACGGCGACCGCTTCGGCTGGCACAAGCTCAACAACGGCAAGTTCGCCTACACGATGTTCATCGAGGGCGGCCGCATCAAGGACTTCGACGAGTGCAAGATCCGCACGGGGCTGCGCGAGGTCGCGCGCGGGTTCCCGAACGTCGAGTTCCAGCTCACGGGCAACCAGAACCTGAGCCTCGCTAACATCGCGAGCGACGAGGTGGGGCCGCTCAAGGCGCTGCTGCAGAAGTACAACTTTGGCAACGAGAACTACTCGGCCATGCGCCTCAACTCGATCGCGTGCGCGGCGCTGCCGTTCTGCGGGCTCGCGTTCTCCGAGGCCGAGCGGTACCTGCCGGAGCTCATCACCAAGATCGAGGAGATGCTGAACGCGCACGGGCTGCGGGACGACGCGATCGTGATCCGCATGACCGGGTGCCCGAACGGCTGCGGGCGTCCGTACCTGGGCGAGATCGGCTTTGTCGGGCGCTCGCCGGGGATCTACAACATGTACCTGGGCGCCGGTTTCGTGGGCGACCGCCTCAACAAGCTGTACAAGGAGGGCGTGGACGAGGAGCAGATCCTCGCGGAGCTCGCGCCGATCCTCAAGGACTACGCCGAGAACCGCACAGACGGCGAGAAGTTCGGCGACTTTGTCATCCGCCACGGATACGTCAAGGAGTGTCTGTCTGCGCCGCTCGTGGAGAACCGGGCACCTGGCGCCACGTTCCATGACTGAGCGCGCTGCGAGCGAGCACCGTGCGAGTGGCAGGAGAGAGAGTGAGAGTGAGATGAGAGTCGAGACTCGGGTGAGAGCTCCTTTCGTTGCGTCTAGGTAGACCTGGATCCAATCAAAGCGGTTCCCTTCTTCATTTGCAGTTTGTATCCAAGTGTCGAACGATCTTGAAGCGTCGTTGGCATGCAAATCTTGAACTTCCATACCCAGCAGCTCCGAAGCAGCAGGAGGAAAGGGGGGATGGCCGGACGTTCGTACGGCAGCAAGCATGAGGGGCTGCGCATGAGCTCGCCGCCCGCGCGCACGTGCGACGCGCCATCGCCCAAGCGCCGGCTGCTGCCACCCGCGGACCAGCCGCTGCTCTTCGCGCGACCGGCGAGCGTGCACTTTGGCGGCTTCGCGCTCGGACAGCGCTACGAGCAGCGAGTGGTCGTTGTCAACAACAGCGCCAAGCCTGTGCGCCTGCGCTTCGTGCTGCCGGCCAAGGGCTTCGCGCGCGCCGCGTTTGCAGGCGAGCGGCGACCGTTCGTCCCAGCGGGGCTCAGCGAGGAGCTCGTGGTCACCTTCACGCCGACCGCGTTCCAGTACCACTACGACTGCATCCAGGTGCGCGCCGAGGAGGTGGCGTACGCGTCCAACACGGACACAGCGCTGCTCGGCAGCTGCGTCGTCCCCATCCACGCCTACCCGGTGCTCAACGACGTGCGCTTCCCGTCCCGCGTGGACTTCGGCGCTGTGGCGCGCGGCGGCGTCGGCAGGCGACACTTCGAGCTCACGTGCTCGGTGCCGATCGAGTTCGAGTACGAGCTCGAGCTCGCCAAGGCGCACCCGTCGTTTACCGTCTTCCCGCTCAAGGGCGTGATACCAGCGAACGGGTCGGCGCGGATCGAGGTCGAGTTCCGCCCGCTCGTCTTCGCGACGGCGAGCGCCGAGGTTGTGCTCCACGTCTCGCAGTTCGGCTTCTCCCCCGCGACGTGTGCGCTCGTGGGGTCGTCGTCACCGAGCGACACGCAGAAGGCCGATGCCGTCCCCGCCGACGACGCGAAGGCGGGCGAGCCGCCGACGAGACCTGCGTCGGTCCGAGCGAAGACGCCGCCTTCCGAGCCGCGCAGCGGAGCTTCTCCGACGAAGTCGTCACGACCCGAGAGCAAACCTCGAAGGCCGCACGCGGGCGGACGCAGCGCCTCCGCCGCTGCCGATGCCGACGGAGACAGCAGCGCACTGGCGATGAACAAGGTCGGCGGACTGGAGATCCCGGCGGACCTCTCGACCATGACGAGCGTGAACTTCGTCCTGACGCAGCAGCCAGGGAAGCTCAAGCCCAAGGACCTCAAGAAGGCCGTGAAGGCGAGCCGGGACCTGCGCAAGCGGCAGAAGGACGAGCAGGCGAAGCTCAGCGCTGGCGGCGACGCCGACGACCCATCGATCGCTGCTCCCGCCACCAGTCAGCACCAGGGGCTGGCGCTGACGTTCCAGGTGCTCGTGCGCGAAGAGGAGAACTTCCTCAAGCGTGAGGCCGCGAGCCGCCAGATCAAGGAGATGTTCTTCGCGCAGGAGCTAAGCGACATGGAGCACGCGGAGCGCGAGCTCGAGTTCCAGAGCCACAAGACCCACGTCGGCGAAGAGCTGCTCACGCCGCCGCAACGCGAGCTCCTGGAGCACATGCGCGCGCTCAACTTGCTCGCGCTCGAGCGGCAGCAGCGCGAGAAGCAGCGCAGCCGCTTCGCCACCGAGGCGTTCGGCTCGCAGTCGCAGCCGACGCCCGAGACGCCGGACCCGCCGCGCGGCGCGCTCCCGGCGCACTTCGTCTCCGCGTACACGCCCGACTTCAAGGCGTACAAGAACGATCTGTGGGCGAGGCGCAAGCGCGTGGTGCAGAGCTTCGTCCGCGCCGTCTCGACGTGCGTGGTGCGCGCTCGCGCGCAGAGGCGGCTGGGGAAGATCAGGCGCTGGCTCGGGAGCTCGCGGACGCGAGCGCAGGTGCGCGAGCGAGTGGCGCTCGACTGGCGGCGCCACGGCGCCGGGAAGGCCGGCGACAGCGGCCCCAGCGAAGCATCGAGGGCCTCGCCGACCGTGCGCGAGCCCCAGCGCTTGGTCTTCGAGAGCTTCCCGCTCGTGGAGGAGAAGACGCACACGCGCCGAGCGTTCGTCGCGCAGCCAGCAGACTGGGAGCTCAAGGCAGACGCGTTCGCGTTCCTCCCGCTGCGCGAGCGCGACGAAGCGCTTCTGAGCGGCCACGAGCCGCTGGAGCTGCCGCCGCTGCCGACGTACGTGCCGCTGGAGAATGGCCGAGAGCTCCGCGTCGGCGCCGCAGACGAGTGCGGAGGGCCGCTGAGCGTGTCGGAGGAGCAGGCGCCGGCCGACTCGAAGGCGGCTGTTGTGCCGCAGCAGGTGACGCGCACCGCGTCGCTGCTGCAGCAGGTGTCGCCCGACGCGTTCGTCCGGCCCAGTGCGAGCGTCCGGCCGCTCGTGCGCCTCCAGAGTCCGCGCGAGACGGACCCGAGCTTCGTCCTGCGTCCCCAGCGCGTGTTCCGGACGCCGCCGACCCACTTTGGCGCTGTCCAGGAGCAGAGCGTCGGCATGCGGAGCCTCGTGGCGCTCCGGGACGCGGCGCTGGCGCTGCCGAGTGTGTACATGCCGGCGACCGAGCGGCCGCGCGCGCAGCCGCTGCTGCTTCCGGTGGCGGCGACGGTGGCGACGGACGCAGAAGACCCGGAGCTCTTTCGCGACGTCTGGTTCGTCTCGCAGCGTCCGAGCAGCGGCATCCCGCCGCTCGCTGCGAGTTCGGACGAGGTGCCGTGTCTCTCGGACAGCGAGAGCGACGGCGACGACGACGACGACGAGCGCAAGCGGCGGCCGCGTCCGACGTGGCGAGACGCGGAGCTGCTCTTCGAGGGCGACGCGGGCGACCGGGCGACGACGCAGCGCCAGGGGGCGGAGGAGGGCGAGCTGCTCGGCCGCGCGAATGGAGTGTGCGGCTTCGAGCGGTACCGGCGCCTCATCCGCCTCGAGCGCGCGTACAACGAGCAGCGCGAGTCGCTGCTGCACCTGCTGCCTAACGTGCGTGTGGTTGGCTGGTTGGTTGGCTGGCGGAGGTGGCTGGGACGGTGGCAGCTGACGCTCTCGTGCGCACGACAGCGGCTGCGGGCGGCGACGAGAGGACTCGAGCACCCGGACTTCGCGCTGGTCGTCGAGGGCCACGGACCCGAGCGGCCGCTGCACCAGCCGCAGCGCTGAGGTCGCCATTCGATCTGCTTGTCGCCACGTGTCGCTCGCTCGTCGTCCTGCGCGTCACCGGAAGGCGCTCGTGTGAGCAACTTCAACGCCGCTCGAAGTGCCGCACGCGCGCGCGGCTGACGCGGTCGTCAACAGTGGCACGTGCGATCCACGAGAATGGCTCCGCTTGCTGCGTGTTGACGAGCGCCTGTGCCGCAACTGGGGGCGATGGCAATCACCGAAGAATTCGCTGCGCGCTGACGGCCGCGTCTCCGCAAGCGGATCGCTCTCATTCCCCAACTTGCGCTCCGGCCCGCACCCGCCACCAACCCACCGACCCACCCGCCACCTCAGCGAGACGCGATGGCGACCGAGAAGGAGAAGATGCTCAGGGGCGAACTCTACGTCTCCGCTGACCCGCAGCTCGTGCGGGAGCGTCTGCGCGCGCGCGAGATCGTCGCCAAGTTCAACGCGGCCGCCCCCGGCAGCGCGGACGCGGTCGCGGCGCTCGGCGAGCTCATCGGGTCGGTCGGCCAGGGCGTGTACATCGAGCCGCTCTTCCGCTGCGACTACGGCTCCAACATCTACCTCGCCGACGGCGTCTACATGAACTTCAACTGCGTGCTGCTCGACGTGTGCGAGATCCGCATCGGCGCGCGCACGATGCTGGCGCCGAACGTGCAGCTCTACACGGCGACGCACCCACTCGACCCGGTCGTGCGCAGCAGCGGCGTGGAGCTCGGCAAGCCCATCACGATCGGCGAGGACGTGTGGATCGGCGGCGGCGCGATCGTGCTCCCGGGCGTCACGATCGGCGACTGCGCGGTCATCGGCGCCGGCGCGGTGGTGACCAAGGACGTGCCGCCGCGCTGCGTCGTGGCGGGCAACCCGGCGCGCATCATCAAGCAGATCGAGTAGATCGAGTAGATCGAGGGGGATAGCGTGAGAGCCGCTCACTCTACTCAACGTATCCTGCACGTGCATCCATCCATTCGTGTGTGTGGAACTTGGTCAGCCAGTCGCGAGGGCTGAGAGCTGAGAGCTGAGAGCTGAGAGCTGGCGAGAGTGATGTTTAGATTTGAATCCTAGATTTATGTCAACTACTCATATTTTAGATTCTCAGAGTTTTGATATCTGAGTAGGAGTTGTTAAACTTGTGTCTAAAGTAGCGCTGTATTCGGGTGATTCTGAAGTGAATCACGCCCTTCCTCGCAACGGATTGGCCAATCGCCGACCAATATGATACGCGCCGCCTCGCTGGTCACTGGTCGCCGCGAGGCTTGCGCAGCCATCCCGCCGATGCACCGCAGCCTCTGCCAGCCAGCAGCCCCATGCGCTCGGTGCTTCACACGCTCACGCTCAGGCGCCAGAGGTGCTCGAGGCAATGACGACGGCGAAGGTCAGATCGCGTTCTGCGCTCGCCCCCGCAAGCGCTCGCCGTCAAGCCCAGCTCTCTCTCCGCGACCATGCAGCAGCCGGACCGCCAATCGGAGAGCGCGAGCTTCGCCATCGGCGCCGCCGCCGCCCACCAGCCCCACCAGCAGCCGCCCAAGAAGCTGCAGGCGGCGGATGAGGCGCTCGCCGGCGCCGCGTCGCTCTGGAGCGTGCACCGCCAGTTCGCGCGCCACGAGGCGTTCACGTCCGCGGCTGACGCGGTGCTGCGCGTCGCCGGCAACGTGAGCGAGAGCGTGTTCGCGTACCCGCTGCTGCCCTCGGACGCCGAGCCACAGGACGACGAGACGCTGCGCGCGCGCGTGGTGACGCTCGAGATCCGCCCGGGCGCCGCTGCCGCCGTGCGCGGCGCGCTCGCCGTGGGCACCAGCGCGGCGGCGCTCGTGCCGTCGCAAGCGCTGCCGCTCTTCCTGCCGAGCCTCTTCCAGATCGCGCAGAGCGGCGCCGGCGCCGTGTTCCACGTGGCGTGCGAGTCGATCCGCCAGGACCTCGCGGTCGGCGGCTCGTACGAGGCCGTGTACGCGCTGCAGCACTCGGGCGCGCTGCTGCTGAACGCGGGCAACCCGCAGGAGTGCCACGACCTCGCGGTCGTCGCGCACGTGGCGGCGCGGCGGCTCCGGAAGCTGCTCGTGCACTTCTACGATGGCTCGCGCGTCGCGCGGGAGCTCGCCAAGCTCAGCGTGCTGAGCCCGGCGGCGCTGCAGCAGGTGACGGCGATCGAGGCGAGCGCGTTCACGAGCGCCGCGGGCCTTGGGCCCGTGGAGCAGGTGCAGGGCGTCATGGACGACCTCTTCCACGTGCTGCAGAAGCAGTACAAGGTGTACGAGTACACGGGCGCGGCGGACGCCGAGGTCGTGGTCGTGGTCGTGGGCGAGGCGGCGGCCGCGGTCGAGGAGGCTGTGGCGTACGAGCGCATGATCGGCCGCAAGGTCGGCGTGCTGCAGGTGCGCCTGCTGCTGCCCTGGTCGCACGCGCTCTTCGCGGCGGCCATGCCGGCCACCGCGCGCCGCGTGGCCGTGCTCGAGAACGTCTCGACCGGCGCGTTCGCGCTGCAGCGCGGGCTGCTCACGCAGAACGTGCAGGTGTTCTTCCACTCGGCGCACTGGGCGGGGGCCGCGGCGCCCGTGGTCGTCACGGGCATCTACGGCGGCGCGTTCCGCGGCTCGGGTTTCTCGTCCGGCATGGCGCGCGGCGTGCTGCACCACGTGAGCGCGTCGGTGACGCGCCGGTCGTTCGTGGTGGCCAAGTCCGAGGCGCTGTACGAGGCGGCGGCGCTCGAGACGGCGGCCGCGTTCCCGCACCTGGACGTCGTGTACGGCGAGGGCCTGGAGCTCGAGGGCGTGGACGCGTTCTCCAAGCAGTTCCTCTTCTGGGGCTTCGACGCGCAGGACGGCGAGCCGCGCGGCGCGTCGCTGCTCGCGGCCTTCCGCACGACGCTCGAGCTGCTCAACAAGAACCCGTCGACGCAGGTGAACGCGCTCGTGAGCCACAGCGTCGCGTCGGCGGCGGCCGGCAGCGCGCGGCCGGTGTCGACGCTCGAGGTGCGCGTGGCGCTCAACGGCCGCAGCAGCGGGCTGCAACAGGCGATCGGCGAGGCGGACGTGAACGTCGTGACGAAGGCGGCGCTGCTCAAGGACTACGACATCGTGTCGAGCGTCAAGCACGGCGGCAGCATCCTCGTGCTCACGGACTGGAAGACGGTGGACGACGTGGACGAGTCGGCGGCGTTCAAGGCGGCGGTGGCGGCCAAGGGGGCGCAGCTGCTCTGCGTCGACCTCGCGGAGCTGCAGACGCGCGTCGAGGACGACGGCGTGGCGGCCGTGGGCGTGCAGGTGGCGTTCCTGCGGGCGTCGGGGCTCTACAGCGAGCGCGTCGTGCTGGCGCTGCTGCAGAGCCGCTTCCCGGCGGCGCACCACGCGACGCTCGCGTCGTTCGTGTCGGCGGTGTGGGGCGACGTGGCGACCATCGCGTACCCGGCGGACGAGTGGAAGAGTCTGGCGGCGTCGGCGGAGGAGGACGCCGCTCCGCTGGCGTCGCTGGCGGCGCTGCAGCCGAGCAAAGTCGCCCACTCGGTGGCGAGCGCCAAGGTGGCCAAGCGCGCGCGGCCGGCGGTGTCGGCGGACACGAAGACGTCGTGGAAGCTGACGTTCCCGGACGCGTTCGGCACGACGCAGCACACGCGCGAGCACGTCGAGGGCCTCGTGCGGGTGACCAAGTGGGAGCGCCTGACGCCGGCCGACTACGACCGCAACGTGTTCCACGTCGAGATGGACATCGACGAGACGCCGATCAAGTACGCGATCGGCGAGGCGCTGGCCGTGTTCGCGCACAACGACGAGAAGGACGTGGTGACGTTCCTGCGCGCGTTCAACGTGGACCCGGACGCGCTCGCGACGATCCCGGTCGTGGCCAAGGGCAAGCACGCGGCCGCGGCGGCGCCGTCGGAGGAGACGCTCACGTACTTCCAGCTCTTCTCGCAGGTGCTCGACATCTTCGGGCGGCCATCCAAGAAGTTCTACCAGGCGCTGCTCGAGCTCGCGACGGACGAGAAGGAGAAGGAGGCGCTCGCGCTCCTGCTCGACGCCGACGGCAAGGACGAGTACAAGCGCCGCGTGGACGAGACGACGACGTTCGCCGAGCTGCTGGAGGAGTTCAAGTCGGCGCGCCCGACGATCGAGCACCTGATCACGCTCGTGCCGCGCATCAAGGCGCGCCACTACTCGATCGCGTCGAGCATGAAGATGAACCCGACGAGCGTGCATCTGCTCATCGTCGTGCACGACTGGACGACGCCGAGCGGCAAGTACCGCGTGGGCCAGGCGACGCACTTCCTGCGCGCGATCCGGCCCGGGCAGATGCTCTCGGTGCACGTGTGCTCGTCCGTGATGAAGCTCCCGACGAACCCGATGGACCCGATCATCATGGCCGGGCTCGGCACGGGCATGGCGCCGTTCCGCGCCTTCATCCAGGAGCGCGCGTTCCTCAAGGCGCGCGGCGTGCAGGTCGGGCCGATCGCGCTCTACTTCGGCTCGCGCTCGAAGAAGCAGGAGTACCTGTACGGCGCCGAGCTGGACCAGTACGAGCGCGAGGGGCTCGTGACGTACCTGCGCTGCGCGTTCTCGCGCGACCAGCCGCACAAGGTGTACATCCAGGACAAGATCAACGAGGACAAGGAGATCCTCGCGGACCTGCTGCTCAACAAGAACGGCCACTTCTACCTCTGCGGCCCGACGTGGCCGGTCGCGGACGTGCGCGAGGCGCTCATCTCGTCCTTCACGTCGGTCGGCGGGCTCGACCGCAAGCACGCGAACGCCTACATCGAGCGCATGCGCGAGGAGGGCCGCTACGTGCTCGAGGTGTACTAAGCGGTCGCTGGAGCGGCCGAGGCGTTGTGCATGGCGTGCAGAGTTGAGCTAAGCAAGAGAGAGAGAGAGAGCGAGAGAGTCAATCTACGGTGTCTTTGCTGGAGCTGGTGCTGAAGCTGGTCGGAGGAAGTGTTGACACGGTAGCAAGCGGAGAGGAACGCTGAGAGGATCGCACGGTACACTCGACATGGATTCATCGTACACTTGGGCCTCTCTCGACTGGAGGAGGAAGAATGACTCGCTTGAGTGGGTCACCGTTGCCTGGGCGGTAGCACCTCCACGAGCTGCGCCATGCCGCCGTCCGAGTGCGACGCGATGTGGCAGTGGGCCAGGACGCGGCCGACCATGTGGTCGCGCGGCGTGAAGCGGATCTGCACCTGGGACTTGAAGAGCGGGATCGTGTCGCGCCACTCGCCGACGCCGAAGAGGACGCCGTCAGGGTCGGTCGCGGTGTCCCGCCGCGTGACCTGGAAGTGCGACGAGTGCATGTGGAACGGGTGGTTCATCGTGTGGCACGCGTGCTTCAGGTCCTTCGCGTCGTCGACGGTCTCGGCCGCGCTCGCGCTCTGCAGCAGGTGCTTCTCGTTCGCGAAGTTGATGTTCTGCCGGCGCTCGAGCTCGACCAGCGGCGTCTCGTCGCACTGGTGCGCGCCGTAGTTCTTCACCGAGAGCTCCCACTCCTCCGGCTCGTCCACTCGCATCGAGTAGTTGGCGCTCGTGTGCTGGAACTGCTGCTTGTTGACGCCGTACACCATCGCGTTCCGCTCGTCCATCCACACGGAGAACTCGAAGTTGTACCGGCCGACGCCCCTCGTGCTCGCGTCCGAGATGCCCGCGGTCATGTACTCGGGCGGGTCCGGGAGCGCCGCCGGGACGCGCATCTCTAGCCGCTCGCCGCCGAGCACCCGCAGCGACACGATCCGCTGCGACGGCACGCGGTGCTGGTTCATCTTGCCGAGCAAGTGGTTGCGCTTCGGACTCGACTCGGTCTCGATGAAGAACGTACCGGCGCTCGCGCACGTGACCGCGACGTCCGCTCTACCGCCTGGCGGGAGCACCACCACGCCGCGCTTCGCCGGCGCCTTCCAGTAGATCCCGTCCATCGCGAGCACGTGCATCTCGCAGCCCGGCGCGACGAGCTCCGCGACGTTGTTGGCGATCGCGTTGACGAAGCGCAGGCGCTTGAACTCGCCGGGCTTGATGTGCACCTCCGGGAGGTACTGGCCGTTCACATAGGCGTGGAGCAGCGACGTGTCGTTGAGCGGCGAGTTGCGGTCGAGCCGCAAGTCGACGGGGAAGCCGACCTCCTCCTCGTCGTCATCACTCTCGTCGTCGTCGCTCTCGTCGTCGGCCATGTTCATGCCTTCCATGCCCGCCGTGTGGCTCGCGGTGCCGTTGTCGTACTGGTTCTTGAGCGCGTTGACGATGCAGTCGGACGTCGTGTGGCAGTTCTCGGCGCAGATCGCTTGCAGGATGAGCACGAGGTCGTCCATCGCGGCGAGCTCTGCGGGGAAGGCGCCCGGGCGGTCCACGACCACGAGCGCGCCGGCCATGAGCCCCGAGATCTGCGTGTTCACGATGCCGTGCGAGTGCGGGTGGTACCAGAACGTGCCTGCCGGGTGGTCAGCGCGGATGTCGTACTCGTACACGCGCTCGGCGCCCGGCGCGACGCTGCGCAGCACGTTGTCCGAAGCGCCGCGCGGCGACACGTGCAGCCCGTGCACGTGCACGTTCGTGGCGTTCGCGGCGCCGTCGCCGAGCGCGTTCACGAGGCGCAGCGTGAGCCGGTCGCCCGGACAGACCTTGATGGTCGGTGCGGGCACGCGGCCGTTGTACGTGCGCGTGTTGAAGCCAATGTAGCGGCTCTCGAAGCGGTCCATGCGCACCGTCAGGTTCACGCGCAGCTCGCTCGGCTCGTTCTCGAACGACAGCGGCCGCACGCGCGAGGTGGCGCCAAAGTGCGCGGCCATTTGGCTCCAGCGCTGCACGCAGGGCGACTCGATGACCTGCGGCTGCACGAGCGGCAGGTAGTCGTCGTGCGCGGCGGCGGGCGCCGTCGCCAGCACCAGCAGCGCGAGCAGCGGCAACAGCAGCATGCGCGTCATGAGCGTTCTGTATGGCTTCAGATACTGGCGCATCGAAACGTTGGGCTTGTGCTTTTGACTTGTTTTCAGTATGCGACACTGCTTTTACCTGTAAACAGATGGCATCCGAGCGAGTTCAGAACGGCGTTCCGTGTTTGACTGTTTAGTAGCCCCTGAGCCGGAACTTGCAGCTTGTGGCCGTTTAGTAGACCCTGAACAGGAACTTTGACACTTTGACGAGGAAGTCCGCTTGTTGGCGTTGGTGTTGGTGTTCTGTTGCCAGTGCTTGCCGACGGAACAGCAAGTGCGGATGCAGCTTGGTCGCGAACGATCGTGAAGTTTCTTGATGCCGCGCACGCACCACGGCATATGCTTTGGACGGAATAGGAGCCTGGGCGGTGTTGTGACGGGGGGCGAGCGAGTGCACGTGTTGGAGCTCGTGTGGAGAGCAGATGACGATCCGGAGATGCTGGTCCTTGAGGACCAAGGAAGCGCGGGGGAGACTGACAGCGACGTCCTCGACCTTTGAAGGTCGTCGCTCTGGCGAGCACGCTTCCCTGTATCGAGTCGTGCTGCAAGGCGCCGCCGCCAAACATGTTCGCGCGCAGTGAAAGATGCATCCATACAGTCTCCTTCCTCGTCGAGTGAGCGAGCGAAAGAGCGAAAGAGTGAGTGAGGGTGCTTTTGCGTACTTGGCCACGAACGCTAAACGCTACGTTGCCGACGCCACCGGTTTGTTGGGTCGCGGATCGCAGGGAGCCAGTCGTGGGCCAGGAGAGTTGGTGGATTTGCGAGCGCGCACCTTCGAGGAAGAGGAGGACAGACGCTCGCTCACGCAGACTTCCTCTGGCACGAAGGTGGCGGCGGCCGTGAGCTGCAGCAAGTGTGCTGAACACTGCAGCATCAGCGTCGTCGTGCTCCAGCGAGCGTCGCTCTCGCGAGGGCCTTGCCTTGCTTCATCAAGTTGACTGACTTTCGTGACATTCGAAGCGCGAATTGTTGGGAAACCCGCAGAAACCTGCAAAATCAGAGCGTTTGTATGGGCTTGAGTATGCCGCGCACCCACCTCTGTTTCGTAAAATTTGGCTTTTTGCGCCAGCGTCCTCGTCGTCTCGCCTTCATTTTCTTTCTGCCGACAAGCGCCGCACCTGCAGTCGTCGCGCGGCGAGCGTTTGCATCTGCATCTGCATCTGCATCTGCGCCTCGCGTCGCGTCGCCTCGTCACCCACCGCCGCCTCTCGTACCACCCGCGCGCATCCGCACTGCCGACATGCGCAACGGCTACCTGAACACCAGCAGCCACAGCAGCAGCCAGCAGAGCGACCGCTTCGGCGCCGTGCCGCTCTCGCCGCGCCGCGACGAGCCGCTACTCATTCCCGGGTCCGCGTCGCTCGACGCGATGACGTCCGCATGCATGGCGATCTCGCTGCGCGTGGTCTCCGCCACGACGCTGCGCGCCGTGCGCAAGGGACTCACGAGCAACCCGTACTGCGAGGTGTCGCTCGTGCACGACGACGGCTCGTCGCAGCGCCGCGAGCACAACGCGTGGCACATGGGGCAGGACTTCAAGGCCGACCAGAAGCTCAACGGCGCGCAGCCGAGCCACCAGCAGCAGCAGCAGGGCGGCGGGTACTCGCGCGACCTGGCGCGCACGACGACGCGCTCCAAGCCGTTCACGTCCAAGCTCGTCAAGAGCTCGCTGAACCCGATCTGGGACTTTGACGTCGACTTTGGGGACGTGGACACGGAGACCGTCGTGGGCGTGCTCTTCGTCGTCAAGCACGCGGAGAAGATGGGCATGGTAAAGCGCGAGATCGGCCAGCTGCTGCTGTCGCTGCGCGAGGTCATGGACCTCAAGATGGTGCGTGTGGAGGAGATACTAGAGCTGTGCTCTCTGGTCGCGGTGTCGAGTTGTCTAGCGGTGCTGACGCTGCGTGCGGTGGCTTCTCGTTCGCTTGACTGCAGCAACCGCCGCACGAGCAGAGCTTCACGCTCCAGCCGACAGAGGAGATGCTGCAGCGAGAGGCTCAGGAGGGCCCGAGCAGCCGCAAGTACGGCAAGATCACCGTGCGGTTCAGCACCTACGGGCTCACGGCGCCGCCCGCGTCGACGTCCAACTACACGACGATCTCGGAGCTGCGGCCGTCCAACCTCTCCGAGGCGAGCTTCGCGCACGAGGATGACTTCAACAAGAGCGAGCGCAAGATGAGCCTGCACGACGTCAAGGCGGAAGTGCGCAAGCTCAAGGCGCTGCACCAGTCCAAGCCGAAGCCGGGCGAGACGTGGTTCGCCATCGACGCCAAGTGGATCAACAAGTGGCTGGTACGCGCGCGGTAGTGTGTTGGCTGCGCTGGTGGCGGCGACTCATCCCAGAGTGCGGCATACTAACGGCGTTGTCTTCTTGCGTGTTGTCCTTGCAGCTGTTCGTGTCCAAGCACAAGGGCGACGACGCTTTCAGCCCGGGCGAGATCGACAACATGGGTCTGATCTCGGACAACCTCGTGGACGGAACGTTCCAGATCCGGTCGAACGTGAGCATGAAGACGGACTTTCGGCTGATCAACCGCGCGAGCTGGGAGTTCTACCAGGAGAAGTACGAGGGCGGCCCGGCGATCGAAGTGCGCGTGCCGCCCGACTGCGAGAACACGCTCGTGTGGATCCAGGGCATCCAGCTGCACGAGGTCGGGCGCGTCGGGACGCACTACGTGAGCTCCGACTCGGACTGAGCGCGAGTGGAGGGGCCCGAGGGTGTACGTGCAGCAGTGTCGGGCGATTTATTTAACACGATCGCGTCTCCGAGCTGTCGCGAGGGAGCTGGGAATGCAGTGGGTCACGTTGACAAAGTTACAGAGAAGGTGGAGGGGCCGCTTCCTACGGCTGGACGCTCTCACTCGCCCGCGAGGAGGACGACACGGAGCCTCGCTGGTACTCGCCGGAGTGCGACGGGCGGCGCCGAAGCAGCTCCCGCTCGATCTCGCCGTCCAGATCGAGCTCCAGCTCGCCCAGCTCGCACTCCAGAGTAGGGTCGTTCTCGTCGATCGACAGCGCGGCGCCCGACATTCCTCGTCGAGACTGCAGGAGGCTGCGGCGCAGCTTCTCGAGCTCCGCAGACGACCGCTGCGTCTTGAGGAACACGTCACGCTTGAACCTCTGGAACGAAGCCACCGCCGCCATGGACGAGAGTACAACTGGTGGCAGGTACGGCGGTAGCCCAGCGTCGACGCGGACGGCGTTGCAGCGCAAGAAGAAATTGCGCCAGAAACTCTCCTCCGGCATGACGAACGTCGGGCTCTGGACGATCGCCGCGTACTTTTCGCGCAGGTTCGGGTCGCTGTGCAGCAAGCGCCTGGCGACGTCCTTGTATCTCTAGAAGCGACCACAGAGTTCGTTGTTAGTCCACGCAACACCTTCCAGTGCGTACAGACCCAACTTGAGGACGCACCGCGTACTGGAAAGTGTACTCGTCTTCACCGACGGCGTCTTCGACGAACGTGCGGCGGTACACGGCCAGCTCCAGCACCTTTTCGCGCACCGCCGCGTTCTCGACGACGGAGCCGGAGGCGTCATGCAGCTCCCACGGCAGCAGAACGACAGTCGCCGACGCCGGAACATCGTCGCTGTCGAGCCGTGAGCGCTGGGAGGAGCGTGTGGCGTCACTCGCCGATGACTGCTCCTCGATATCGTCAGTCGTCTCCTCAGCGGTGGAGCAGGTGCTCAGCGACGACGCCGAGAGGGACTTTTCGGTTCTCTGGTACGTCTGGTGGGACGGCGCGAGGTCTGGCGGCGGGGCGACCGCGGCTAGGAATTTGGGTCGTGGCAGCGTCGCTGTGAAGCCCTTCGCCTGCGCTGCGAGCGTCGAAAGTGCGGCCATCGCCCGCGTGCTTGCTGCCGACAGATCCGCAGAGATCGCACGTGTAGCTTGCGATGACGCACCGGTGCTGGCGCTACTGTTTAGTGGCGACGGACCGCTTCTCGCGGTGGCAGCTGGAGCGGCGGCGGTGGCGCTGTCCATGGTCCTCGTGGCGGTGTTGGTGAGTGCACTCGCGTTCGTGTGATCGCCAAACTCTGATCTGAGATGACTACAGTCTCAGATATTTCTGAGTATGTTCTGATGCAAGTTTGGACTTTGAGCAACATGCTCACTTCAACACCACGCGCAGCTTGTCGAGCGCGTGCAGAACGCCCCGGTGTCAATTGCCATGGCGCCGTGTGTCGAGCGACTCGACCACACACCGCTTAGCTTGAATACTAGGAGTATAACGAACTCAGCGACTCCGACCTTTGCCAACAAACACAGTGATCTCCTAAGAACATCGACAGCGTTGATTGACAAGGACATCGTTACACCACGGAGCGGATTTGTCAAACGCATACAGGTACTCGCATCAGCGCACAAGTGGACCGAGGAGATCGACCACTTGGTGTGTGCCGGCGCTCTGGATCGTTAGGATCGAGCTGTATGAGTTCACAATCTCCTGATCCTGGGTGTCGAGGTGGACTGTAAGTTGTGTCCATGATCAAACTGAGAGCCTGGGAGGAGACACCAACGACACCGCGGACATCCGCAGGACTTCGAGGGCATCGACAGCGTCGACCATCCCAAGGGGCACTTCACTGCGGATCCCTCCTGAACTGCTGCAACCGAAGCAGGAGACCATCATTCGGAACACCGAAGGCGATGTGCGGCTGGTGAACAGGCTTCAACCTCACCAGACCACTCACTCGCACACATCGAGTGATCCTCGCCTTGAGCAAGGTACAACTGCATGAGCACCTCGCGTGGGTGACGTTTTCGCCGTGAGAGGTTTCCATTGTTCGCTGCGACGTCGAGACGAGCGACAGCGCCTGCTTCCGTGTGGCATGACAAGCCGGTGCTCGCGACCTGCTCGGTCGTGGCGAGGCCGCACTGTGCTCCAAGCAGCGACCGACGCTGACGAGCAGGTTCGGGTGTCCACACAATTGTGGTGTCGGCCACAAACAGGAAGAGTGCGTCTCTTCATAACCAAAAATGACTGAACCCAGCGGCGATACAAACGCCGAGTCAAAGTGAGTTCTGCCCATCAGCATTCGAGAAAGAAGCAGCAGGAGTAGAACAGCACACTCGGGAATCCGCTGACCTCCGCGCGCGCGAGCAACTAACCAACCACCCGCCCGCGGCCAAGCGCAGCGCACGCTTTCAACCCGCTTCCCACACGCTCAGACACACGCACACTCGAAGCCATTCGCAAGATGCTGGCGCGGCCGATCGTCGCCGCCGCGGTGCTCGCGACGTCGCTGACGTCCTTCCCCGCTGTCTCCGCACTTGGCACGAGTACGACGACCAGTGTGCGAGGGAGAGCGAGGAATACGCGCAGACCAGTTGCTCACCCGCTCTGCTTGTTTCTCTCTCTCTCTCTGTATGTACGCGTTCGCTTCGCTCCCGTGCGCAGACTACAACCACGACGGCGAGACGACGTACTGCTGGCAGATCCCGCAGCCGCCGAAGCTCACGAAGCTCAACGAGAGCGACCGCGTGAGCGGCTACGTCGGCAAGCAGGACTGTCCGATCGTCATGACCGTCTCGCTCAGCAAGTACACGGCGCAGCCGTTCGAGGTCGTGAACGTGACGTGGACGGCGACCGCCGACTTCACGAAGCGCAACCTCGTCAACATGACGCGGGTCGTCTACGGCCCGGACGCGGCGGGCAACCCGGCGCAGATCGTGCACTCGAACGTGCACTCGTGCATCTTCGGCACGGGCTGCGACCCGTTCAGCGACGGCGAGCAGCTCGTGGACAAGACCGTGAACAAGATCGCCAACTTCTCGGACAACCACGTGACGTGGGTCGACTCGCTCAAGTTCCCCAAGACCGGCGACTTCTCGATCCTCGCGCACATCATCCTGCCCGACGCGAACGAGACCAAGCGGTTCGACTACGCGGTCTACGCCGAGCTCGTGATCCAGGACGCGACCACCGCGCCGGCGCCGGCGGTTGTTGCTACGGCCGCGCCGTCTGCTGCTGCGGAGACCTCGACCGGCGGCGGCGGGCTCTCGTCGGCCGGCACGGTCGGGATCATCGTGGGCGGCGTGGTGGTGCTGGCGCTCATCGCGGCGGTCGTGGTGTTCCAGAAGCGCAAGCGGCGCGCCGAGTCCCCCGGCGCAAGCTACATGGCGCCGCCCGCGTACGACGCGAGCGTGCAGCTGCTGGGGAGCGGCGTGGGTAAGAAGCCCGGCGACGCCGACGGCCGCGGGCCGCAGTCGGACTGCGTGACTGACACGACGACCACCGCAGGTTTCCAGAGCGCGTGGAGCGGGCCGGCGGGCGGGCGACCGTCGCAGAGCCTCGACGGCACGGGCGCGTCGAACGCCTCGTCGACCTTCTCCGTCGACCGCGAGTCGCAGGGCGGCAGCGCTCTGAACCACTCGCGCGCCGGCTCGGCGGCCATGTACCGCGACAGTTCGCTCGCGTCCAGCGCCGCACCGTCCAGCGCCACGCAGGCGCGGACGCGCCGCGTCGACAGCGACGTGGAGCTCTAGTGAATGTAACGGGACGCGTTTCTTCAGAGATCGCCCTGCGTGACGTGCGTCGCCAAGGAAATTCCTTCCGAGCACGAGCGGCGTCTTCGTCCTCGTGACTGGCGACTGGCGCTGACAGTCGCGACGTCGCGAGATGCGTCAACGACCGGGAGTTGAGGCCCACACATCGGCTTCAGCGATCTTCGCCTGCTGCCTCCTGTTAGCGGCGGCCTGCGGTAGAGTAGGGCAAAGCGCTCGCTGATGTCTGGCGCCGCATAGAGCGCGAACGATGCTGCCGTGAGGAAACCGAGGTAACACATCTCTCACGAAAATCCTTCTCATCGAGCATACCTTCTTCAAGCCGACGTGCACTGTCAAGAACCACACTATCGCCATTGACCTGTGGGAACGAATACAGCGAGCCCGAGCCCTAACCTCTCGAATCCCCTCGCTGGCTTCTGTACTTTTCATTACTGCACACCGGCGACTCGCGGACGGCGGTGGCGCGCGACAAGAACGGCTGCAGCGACGGCGACAGCTTAGCCCGACGACGCCATTCGACGCGCCTCGCGGTTCCTTCCACCGTGCTACACCCACTCACACACCCACGCGCGCGCCGTCTCCCGCCCTTGAACGCGCCGCCGCGGAAGATCTCCGGGCGACCTGAGCCGACGCGCAGCCACTCCGACGCCGGCACTGCTCGCGCTCCCGGCCGCCGCGCAGGAGACTGCCAGCGCTTCCAGGCGGCGCACACACGCAACTCGCGCCACGTCATGCGAACGACGCGACCCGCGCGGCTGCCGCTCGTTGCGGCAGTGCTGCTCGCGCTCGCAGGCGGCCAGGCTGCGTCCACGCGTGCGTCCTCTGCGCGGATCTGGCGCTGCTGCTGCTGCGCTCAGCTGACTCTGCTTGTGTATGGCAGACTTCACGTACGACGGCAAAAGCACGCTCTGCTGGCAGGTCGACAGCTCGGTGTATGCGACGGCGGTGAACAGCTCGAGCGTCGTGGAGTCGTCGGACGACAACTGCGTCGTGTCGATGACGGTCGCGATCGCCGACCCGCAGGTGTACGCGAAGGAGCCCGTGCGCGTGACGTGGAACGCAACGCTCAACCTCGACTCCGCGGCCAAGCTGCGGAAGAACAAGTTCGGGATGGAGCTGCTCTACACGGCGCTGGACGACGCGTCGCAGCAGCGAGTGCACGTGGTGTACTCGCGGGTGCAGACGTGCACGTTCGGCGCAGACTGCAACCCGGTGGGGGTCGCGACTCCCTTCCTGAGCAACTCGTCGAACGCGGCGATGAACTTTAGCGACAACCGCGCGCTCTTCTCGTCCGACGAGCTCGTGTTCTCGGAAACGGGGAGCTACGCGCTCGTGGGACACATCATGCTGCCGGGGGCCGACGCGGCGAAGCGGCGCTACGAGTTTGCGGCGTTTGCGAAGGTGGACGTGGTCGCGCGGCCGGCGCAGTCGTCGACGGCTCCGCTCGCAGAGAAACAGACCGAGTCGAAGAGCGAGGGGATGAAGACGGAGGTGCTGTGCGTCATCATCATCGGCGCCGTCGCAGGCGTGTCTCTGATCGTGATCGGCTTCACGACGCTCCGGTCGAAGGGGAAGCCGCTCGCAGCGACGAAGAAGGACTTTCGGGAACACCGGTTTGACACCAACGCGGCCGTGCCGACGGTTCTCGTCGGCGGCACCAACGACGACGACAACTTCGCGATGCTGAGCATGCACGAGGTGACCATGAACTCCGAGAGACCGCGCGCGAACACGTTTCTGGCGTCGCTCGCACGCGGGCAGACGGAGAAGTCCAAGGCGACCCCAGTTGGCTTCGTCGGCCCGTTGTGCGAGCAGAGCTTCCAGCGAAGCGCGGTCCCGATCGAAGCGAACATCCACGGCGACGTGAACAATGCCGACCACCAATCACTGACACTCGAGACGCCGATATCGTCGCGCGACCACTTGGGCGACTACAGCGCGATGAGCGCGTACGACGACGGGAGCCACCGGTTAAAGCCGACGTCTCACATCATGTTCAACGACATTCAGGAGGACGAGGTGGTAGACGACCAGAGTCCACGGCGACGACCCGCCGCGGATCTCACGGAGGTTTCGCAGCGCATCCGAGAGCACGCGAACCAGATGCGTCTGGAGCTGCAAGAGGCCGAGTCGAACTCGACGCGTGCCGTGCCGAAGATGACTGCGGACGACCTACGCTCCACCGTCACGGTGAAGGGACCGGAACTGACGCTGAGCGACCTGGGGTCGGTGCAGCACGGGCTGTATCGCTACTCGGAGGACTCGAACTACGACTAGCGCAAGTCGTGTTCGCTCGATGTGTGCCGTCGCTGTTCGTTCCGGTCTTAGAGGAACAACAGCAAGCGAGCGGACTGAGATCCGCAGCGAGCTGCTTGTCCTGTAGAATAACAAACCACGTGCTTTCTTCGTGTACATCAACGCTCCAACCCCCGGTCACATCAAGGGATACACGACGGAGACGGCAACATCGATACCCGCACTGCTGCGGATGCGAATGCTGTCGAGTTGAAGGAGAAACGCGTTCGCAGAGGTTGTTGGACAGAGACCTCGATCTCCAGATCTCTCCAGATCTCTGACGGAGCGACCTGCACCGAGATCACGAGTTGGTCGCGGCCACATCACCTGAGAAACAGGCGAACGACACCGGTTTGAGTCTGTCAGAGGAGGCGCTGGCACGTCAACAAAGACACCGTCTGTCAAGAGCTCCAACAAGTACACAGCTGGTCAATAGTGTAATTTTCTCGAATTGTGTCCTCCAACGACAGCCAAGCGCCAGAGTCGGACAGGAACAGGAGCAGGAACGATGGCGATGCGCAACGACGACGAGCTGGAGCAGAACTGGGCGGCGGAGCCCGTGGCGGCCAACGACAGCGACGACGCGCTCTCGGCCGGCAGCGAGGACGAGTTCGAGGACGACGACGACGCCGAGCTCGCGAGCGCCAAGCGGCCGCGTGAGGAGAGCGCGCCAGCAGCCGAGAAGAAGCAAAAGGTGGACGAGGAGGCAGCAGCGGCAGCTGCGAGCACCAAGACCCGCCAGCCCAAGCCCAGCAAGGGACTGCACAAGATGACGGCCGCCGAGCACTTCAAGATTGTCAACGAGCACTACACCAAGCACCGCGGCGGCCACATGACGTCACTCGAGCTCGCGGACGGCTTGAACGGTGCGCCGCGCTGCCATCGCGTCTGATGGCGCTTGACGGACTGGGTGGGGAGTGGGGCAGCGCGGTAGACTGACGACAACACGCTGGTGCTTTGTAGAGTCGCACTTTGCGGTCCCGTCGAACCTCGGCAAGCACAAGCTGGAGCTGCTGCCGTCGTACTTGCACCACTTTATGCCTCGGTGGAAGCAGGAGTTCCTGGGCAAGGGCAAGAAGCTCGACAAGAGCCCGTACTTCATCATCCTGTGCGCGTCCGCGCTGCGCGCCGTGGAAGTGATCAAGTGCGTCCTGCTCGTCTCGGGCTGGTGAGAGACTCGCTTGCTGACGCTGAATGTGCCTCCGATCCGCGTTGCGGCACAGACACCTGAGCTCCTTCAAGTGCAAGATCGCCAAGCTGTTTGCGAAGCACATCAAGGCGGATGACCAGGCGGACACGCTCACGATCGCGTTCCACCCGATCGCGGTCGGCACTCCGGCCCGCGTGAAGAAGCTGCTGGAGATGGGAGCGCTCTCGCTCGAGCACACGACGCACGTGATCGTGGACATGGAGAAGGACAAGAAGAACATGACGATCCTGGAGCTCAAGGACACGGCGCGGGAGATGGCGGAGCTGCTGCAGTACCACCTCATCCCGCGCCTGAACAAGACCACGAAGATGAAGGTGGCGCTGTATTAGGAAGTGCGAGCTTCCTCGCGAGCGCTCGGACGACGCACGCAGGCGGCCAACGCAGTTCTCTAACCTATCTAAAAGTGCTTGTTGAGGAAGCTCATGCACGTCTCGAACGCGACGAACGTGACCGCGTTGGCCGGGAACGACCGGATGAGCGACGGCGAGATCCCGCGCACGAACCGCGCCGGCCCGCCCTCCTTGTAGAGCTTCTGCACGCAGTCCCACACGCCGCTGTAGCGCGGGTTCGCGATGCTGTCGGCTTGCATCACGGACTTGACCGTGTCCACCGGGAAGACCACGACCCAGTACATGAAGCCCGCGTATCCGCCGGCGAGCGCGATCGCCTGGTACGTGCGGATGTGCTCCTTCTCGGGCGTCAGCTTCGGCGCGCGGTGCACGAAGCGCTCGAGAAGGTACTCCTTCGCGAACTCGTACGCCATGAAGTAGGCGGTGTTCCCGAGCATCTCGCGCTGCGCGTACGGCACGACGCCTCGGTACATGCCGCGAACACCGCCCTGGCTGTAGACCTCCTTGGCGCACTGCAGGTTGCTCATGCGCGTGCGGGTGTGCGCGTGCTGGGTCTGCAGATCAGATGAACCACGCGTCAGGATCACCACGACGCGGCATCTGCCAACACACTGAGAGCGCGCACGCACCTGCATGCGGATTTTGATGATCTCGAACGGCGTGTAGAGAAACGACTCTGTGAGCCCTGTCGACATGCCCGCGGCCACGAGGCCGAACTGCGGCTTGTTGTCGAACACGAACGTGTTGTAGAAGTACCGGTACTGGCCCATGAGGCCGAAGAGCACCGAGGCGCTGAAGACGCCGAGCAGCAGGCGGGGCGTTAGACTGGCAAGAGACGTCCATAGACGCCGCTCGGCTCGGTCGCGTACGCCCGCTTCGCTCGCCGTAGGAACTAGGACGTAGGACGTAGGATGCGAGACAGAGAGCAGCGTTCGAGACGCGTACCTGACAGCCGAGCGGAAGATCTGCGGCGTCGCGCCGCGGTAGAGAGAGCCCACGCCGCCCTCGCGCACGCTCTTCTGAAGGCAGTCGAGCGGCCCCGAGAACGACTGCGTCTTGTCCGTCTGCATGCGCGCCTTGATCGTCTCGAGCGGGTAGCCCACGACCGCCTCGCAGCCGCCCGCCACGATGCCGCTCACGAAGTTCTTGGCCGTGACGACCGCGAGCGCCTGCTGCTGCTGCTGCTGCTCTGTGGCCGTGAGCGCGGCTGCCGGCAGCGTCGAGTCCATCGGAGGCTCTGCGCGGCTTGCCGATGACACGCTGTCTGCCTGTCCTCTCCGTGATGCTCTTCTAAGCAATGTTTAACGACAATGTGCTCTTGTAGAGAGTAGATTCAAAACCGGCACATTTCTTCGGATCGGCGTCATGCGACTTGGGGCTCGCGCCGGAGGTGGCGGCCCGTCCCCGCTGGCCACCGCGTTCGCGTCGCCGGAGGAGCGCGTGCTCATGCAGGCGACATTTCCGGCCGAGACGATGCGCTGGCGCTCCCCCAAGGCGCCGGACGCGGCGGCGGCGAGCGTGGCGGCGGCGGGCGGCCGCGTCGTGCGCGAGGGCTTCCTGACCAAGAAGGGGCACGTGCTGCGCACGCAGAAGGAGCGCTTCTTCGTGCTGCGCCAGCACTCTCTCAGCTACTTCCGCGCGCGGCGCGGTGAGCGCCATGGCGGCTCCGCGGACGCCGGCACGCTGCGCGGGGTGCTCGAGCTCGCACCGACCGACATCGTCACGCCAGCGCCGCACAACGAGCTCTGGTTCCGCGTCCAGAAGCTGCCGGACGCTGGCGGGAAGAGCTACAAGATCGACCTCAAAGGTGCGCGGAGCTATCGGAAGGTGGTGTGGCTGTGTGCGACTCGAGCGGCTTACGCGACCGACCTCTTCGTGCTCGAACAGCGTCTGGTGCCACGGAGCGCCAGGCGTGGATCGACGCCCTGCGCGGTGTATGCAGAGTACGTGATGCTGTACAGAGTTGTTTACCCAGCCGACGTGCTCACTCGGCGTTGCGATAGAATACGCTGCTACTGAAGCAGCAGGCGCTGCACACTGCGAGCGTCCGCCTGCACCACACCCGAGCGACGACAGTGCGCCACGGCCGCGACGCGACAATCCTCTCGGCGAGAATGCACGCCGTTCCGGCGCTTGCGACCGCCGTGCTCGCCGAAGACGCGAAAGCTGCTTCGAACGCCGACCTGCGCGCTTCGTTCATGATCCTGCACGAGCTCGTGCTTTTACAGAAGCTTGTCGAGTCAGTGAAAGCGTCGTGGGGGCCGCCGGGTCAGTGGACGTGCAGCCAGTACCTGGAGCTGGTGCAAAGCATCACTCTGGCTCAAGAGAAGTCGGGTTCGTCCCGCTTGGAGGAGACGTCGATTCTGGCGGAGGCATTCCAGCTCCGCTATCGCTTCGAAGAGGTTTCCGAGAACCAGGCGAAGATCCGCCAGATCCAGGAAGGCCAGCAAGGGTTTGGCGGTGCTGAGCTCTCACCGCCTGGACCAACTTCGCGAGAGTCGTCGAATTCGATCATACTCCCGCCGCCAGCTTTGTCGCGCCTGCGCTGTCCGACAATCTACGGATACTACTCGACGTTCGAGCAGCTGACAGGAGCAAGTGCAGATGGTGCTTCACCCCGCAGCCCTGTGGGTGACCGATCATCCAGCGGTGCATTGCCACTGACGCCACGGAGCGCCACGATCGCGAAGTACGCTCATCTTTACCTGGAGGACGATGTCCGCACACGGAAACCATGGAAATGGGATCGGAGCGACGGCGACGACTTGGTCGACGAATGGGAAGACGGCAACGCAGCTCAGCAACTTGCCGACCGCCTGTGTGACCGTTTCTCTCGGGATCAAGTCTACTCGTACATCCACGACCACACGATGGTGCTCCTCAACCCGCATCGAATTCTCCAGACGTCCAAGTTCACGTCAATCTACGACGAACAGGTGGTGCTCACGTACGCGTTGACGCCATCCGCGCAGACGCGCCTGGCGCCTCATCCGTTTGCGATGGCGAAGCACGGACTGATGCGTGTGTTCTACAACCAAAAGCCCGCGAGCGCGAAGGAAGATCGAGCACAGTCTCTACCGACGCAGTCGATCCTCCTCAGCGGCGAGAGTGGGAGCGGAAAGACGGAGCTCGCGAAGGAGCTGCTCAAGTACTTTGTGCTGTCTGCTCGGCCGTCGTCCCACGCGGGTCAAGGAAGTCGTCCGAGAGTACAGCTTTTCACGAGCTCGACGAAGAGCACGACACAGATGCGCACGGAAGAGACTCGCACGATGGCGCTGCTGGCGGCGAAAGGAGTGGACAAGTACGAGATCGTGCTGCTGGATCTGTATCCAGAGCGATGGTCGGAGATGACAGCAGTCAGCAAGAGCAAACGGATTCCGCAAGTCCACATCGACGGGTTGTTCTTTGGCTTCTACGAGAAACTCGAGAGCCTCGAGGACGAAGAGCAGCTCCGTATGTACTTCAAGAATCCGCACGCGGCCAGGAAACTCAGTACGGTGCTGGACTCGAACATCCTGCTGGAAGCGTTCGGCAACGCGGCAACGTCGATGAACCTCAACAGTTCTCGCTTTGGAAAAGCCGCGACTCTGAGCTTCGCATTCGAGCGTCATCCATCCGAGTACCAAGTCGTTGGATGCCGCCTGACCCCGTTCCTGCTCGAAAAAGCGCGAGTCACGAGTGCTCAGGACCGAGTGTTGGCGGCGGAGGCAAGTCTCGTTGAGGCGAACTTCCACGTGTTCTACGCGCTGGTAGCTGGAGTGAATTCGGCTCCGTACATGCGGCTGCTGGCGAAGGACTTGCACCTGGACAACACAACGAGCGAGTCGTTCGCGTTCCTGGGCTGCTGCAAGCACAAGCTGCCTGGCGCATGGACTGAAGACGAGACGTGGAAGAAGGATGTTGAGCGCTGGCAGCACGTTTTGGACGCGATGAACATCCTGGATCTTACAGCGGACCAGCAGCGGACGGTCTTTGCGGTTCTGAGCGCTATTCTTTGGCTGGGCAACATCGAGTTCGAGTGGGACAGCGTGGCGAAGAAACTCGAGATGGTGTCGCCGCGGGGTCAAGATGCGGCGGGGAATGTCGTTGAGCTGCTGGGACTTGGATCCAAGGAGCGTCTGGAGAGCATGCTGTTCACGAAACGCATCGAGCTTGCATCTACGGGCGAGTCGTTTGATGTTTCCCTCGAGAAAGGGCAAGTGGCACATCTCCGGGATACACTGGCGCGAGTGCTGTACCAGTGCGCGTTCGCGTACCTTGTCGAACAAATGAACGAGGCGACGAAAGTGGAGCACGATTTGTTGGAGATGAAGGGGCTGACTCTGCGAACGCTCAAGATCGTCGACGTGTTTGGCTTTGAGAGCCTCCAGCGAAACTCGCTCGAGCAGCTGTGCATCAACTACCTGAGCGAGAAACTGTTCGCAGCAGAGGAGCAGCTGGTGTCGACGTGTTACCGCGACGCAGAGATCCCAGCGACTTGGAGCGAAAAGGACGAGAGCAGCACGCTCTACTTGTTCGAGCACCCGCTTGGAATCTTCGCGAGTTTGGAGGAGCTGACCGTGCTGCACCAGGGCGAAAACGAGAGCCGGGAACAGGAGCACAAGAAGAACGAGTTGTTGGTGCGAAACCTGTACGAGCGGAATGCCTCGCGACTTCTGGATCCGCCGCGTACCGGTGCCATCGGTGCACCTTTGCAAAGAAGCGGACTATTGTTCGTCGTCCCGCACTCGCAGAAGGCGGTCGTCTACGACGCGAGCGACTTCGTGAAGAAGAACTCGGACTTTCAGCCGTCAAATCTGCTCGAAGGACTCGGGATGTCCTCGAACGTGTATATTCCCGCGATGCTGGCGGTGATGAAAGCTACGCTAGGAGCGCAATCTTCACGCAAGAAAGGTCGCGCAGCGATGCAAGGCGGCAGTCAAGTGAACCAGTTTCGCGCCGAGAACCAAGCGCTGGTGTCGCACAAGAACGACTGCCTGCCGCTGTACATGCACTGCATTCGTCCGAGCAGCTCCGGTCGCGCGTTTGAATTCGACAGGGAAATCGTCGAGAGTCAAGTCCGTTCCCATCGTCTCCTGACACAGCTTCAGTTGTACAAGCAATCGATCGCAGAGTCTCTGTTCCCGTCGTACTTCGCTCTCACGATCCCACGAGACTTCTTCCTGGAACGATATCGCAGTCTACTTCAAGAAGAGAACGTATCGGCAGTCCAGGGAGCTTCGACACTGACGGACGAGCTCATCGAGCGCTCAATCTCCGATCTTTTGTCGACAACCGAGAAACGAGCTGAATCACCCGCAATGATGTCGACCGTCGTGATCTCGTCCGAGCGTGGAGTGCGATTCCGGTCGGCAGAGATGGTAGAGAGGCTCGACCTCCTGCTCGAACTTCGACAGACTCAAGCAGCAGTGGTGCTCCAGTCGTTCGCGCGAATGATCACTCAAAGGCGCGCGTTCCAAGCGAAGCAAAGCGAGCGCAAGAGTTTGCGGAACGAGCTGGTCGAGATCTACGGTGTGGACAACTTGCGGAAGGTGGAGCAAACTCTGAACAAGTACCTGTCAAACGAAGGAGAGCTGCGCACGAAAATCGCGACGAAGAAGAAAGCTATCGACCACGAGCACGCTGAGATCGAGCAGCTGGCGGCTGACTTGAAAGCTCTGTGCTTATCAAGCGGGGGCGGACTGCAAGCTGACACGGTGAACGAGCTACTGTCAGACAAGAGCATCTGCACGCTGCTGCAAGAGAACGAGAGCATCGTGGCGGCGTTGCGCGACATGAGTTTGGATCCCAGTGTGCTGACGACGCAGCTTGAGGACCCAGTGCTGCGGTCATTTTACCAGAACCTCGTCGCAGTGCTACGCGAGAAGCGATCGTTCGAGCTGGCACGTGTGCAAGACATCTCTCCGGCGCGGCCAGTGCTTTCACTCGAGGACCGTGTGCAAGCGCTTGTTTCGAATGCGAAGGACTTGTGGGCCTCCGAAGCTGCAGGTGAGAGCTGGAGCGAACACCGTGACAAACTGGAGGAAATCGGCGCCGACCCCGAGCTGCTCGTGTTTCACCTCGAAGACGAGGAGTTCGTTGCTGCGCTCGAGAGCTTTCTCGTGATAGTGGAACAACGGAAAGCAACTGGTGAAGTGCAAGAAGTAGCAGCTGTGAAGTGGCAAGAAGATGCTGCTCGAGCCCAGACACACGCTGTTGAAGTGGAGGCGGAGCTGCTCGAGATGCTGCTGAGGGTCGAGCTGGATGAAAGCCTCATGGCCGCGATGCGTCAAGACGCGTATTTCGTCGAGGCGCTGCAGAACCCAGAGCTGATCTCGAGCATGCAGCAGGTGCGACATTGGAGGTGGACGTGTTCTTCGTGTGTGGTGCAGCGCTAACGTGTGCTGCGTGTCCAGTTTGCTGCGAGCCGAGAAGGGTTTGCGTCGCAGGGAGGGCTGCGGAAGCCAGTCGTGCGAGACTTCTTCCTCCGGCTGATCAACTTGTCGTGTACGTCCGCAGAGTCTCTCACACTCCTCACCACAACGCAGTCGTACGTGACTCGGGTTGGGCCATTTCGAGCTGACGTTGATCGTGTCTGTGGCACGCAGTGACAGTCCAAGAACAAGAGTGCTAGAGCTACGATACCAAGCACAAGAACCACTGACACGGGCTTCCAGCAGCTACTAACCACCGTCTGCCCATTCGTTCATGACATTGCGTGGCATTCACACGGAAGCAAAGTCGTCGATTCCTGACACAGGCAACAAGCGACGACCTTGGGTTCGGCTTCCAGCAGCAACTTGGTCGGCATGCGATTGTTGGTCCCTCGCATGCCAGCTCGTTCGCTTCGCACGCGGCCGAGTGCAACTGTATGTGCGAGCTTCACTCTCCGGCGCGAAACGGTGTCCAAGCCAGAGTGAGTTCCGCTTCGCAGCACTCGCTCGTGCCGCTCGCCGCCTAATATCTGAAGAACAGCCCCGTGTCCTTCGGCTGGTCGTCCTTCTGAGGCAGACCAGTCTCGCCGACGTCGCGCAGGATCTTGAAGTGCTCCTTGTCCGCCTCGATCTCCTCGAACGACTTGGCGTTCTCCTCGGCGTGCACGAGGGAGAGCTCGGTGTATTCGAGCGAGCACTGCTTCATGAACTCGATCTCCTCCGCCGACAGGTCGCGCAGGTAGCGCGCTGGCACGCCCGACCAGAGCTGCCCGGACGGGATCTGCTTGCCGTACGTCACGATCGAGCCGGCCGTGACGATCGACTTCTCGCCGACCACAGCGCCGTCCAGGACCTGCGCGCCGGTGCCGATGATCACGTGGTCCTTGATCGTGCACGCGTGGATGATCGCCGACGGGCCGATAGTCACGTTGTTTCCGATCGCCGTCGGGATGTCCTTGTGGATCTTGGCGACGTGCACCACCGCCTGGTCCTGGATGTTTGTGTTCTCGCCGATCGTGATGTGGTTCACGTCACCTGCCTCGTGGAGGAAGCAGCGTCAGCGATCGATCGAGTGCGCGTGCAACTGAGCTGAGCTGGGCTGCCGCTGGCCGTCGACCAGCAGAAGACGGCAGGCGTCCAGCAACGTACCGCGGACGGTGGCGCCGTACCAGATGGAGCTGCCCTTGCCGACCTTCACATCGCCGATCACCGACGCGTTGGGGGCGACGAACGCGCCGGGCGCGAAGCTCGGGCGGCGGCCCACGTTCGCAACCGCGCGGGTCGACGGGTTCACTGGCGTGGACCAGCGACGAGGAAGCGAGGCGAACAAGAGTGAGCGAGAGTGAGCGATCGTTCGTCGCCGTCGTCAAGAAAGAGGCGCTCGGGGACGCCAGCGGAGGGACGTACGGTGCTCCGTGTAGGAGAGCGATCCCTCGAGAGAGACGCCGGCGCGGTCGAGCGACTGGCCGAGCGAGCGGATGGCCTTGCCCACGGCCTCGGCGGACTGCTTCCACATGCTGGCGCTTGCTGCTTGCTGCCTCCTGCTGCTGCCTGGCGCCTGTGGTTCCGCTGGTGCTTTCACTGCCAGCCGCCCACTTTGCAAGGGGGAGGTTGGCTGTGGACCACGCACATTTGGCGTGGCGCACACCAAAGTAGCGAGAAGCGATCAATTTCTGCGATCCAAGTCAACAAACGATGAGCGAGGCGCTCGCGGAGTACGACTTCTCAGTGCGCGCGCGGGTCGCGAGCAGCGCACTCTGCGGCGGAAGTCCGCGCGATCCGTCGGTGACGCTCAAGCTGCAGCTAAAGCGCGCGGACGCGGACGGCGGCGGTGAGCGGCACGTGGTGCTGGAGCTGGACGCACAGCAGCTCGAGCAGCTACTGGAGGTCTGCGCCGCAGTCAGCAAGGTGCGTCAAGTTCCGACAGGCGTCGCATCATGCTGGTTAGCACGAAACAAACGCGTTGTGCGCGTGAACAGGAGCTCGCGCGCGGACCATGAAAGCGGGCGATGTGACGTCAACTTGCTCTTACTCCGCCACCGCAAGTGCGCGTGAGGACCCACCAGCAAAACCCCATCGCACGTGTCTCCAGACTGTCGCCACTCTGCACGCGTCTTCCTCTCTCTCTCACCCCCGCGCTCGCACCGCAGCCACCTCGCGAGCCCCTCGCTCGCTTGCTCTATCCTGCGCGCTAAGTCTACTTAGTCGTCCATGAAGAAGTAGTTTCCGGACGACTTCTGCTCCACGTCCTTCACGGACTCGAGCTTGTTGATGCGCGGACGGTAGTTCGTCGGGTCTCGTCGGAACGTGATCTCGAGCTGCTTGAGGAACGTGTTCATGCCCGTCAGCAGACTCTGCGGCGTGCGCGCCGTACACTCGATGCCCGGTCGGCCGTCGTACACCACCACGCGGTCCGCCAGGTATGTCGCCATGATGAAGTCGTGCTCGACGATGAACGCGGTCTTCTTCGAGTGCAGGATGAAGCGCTTGATGACCTTCGCCGCGAGGATACGCTGCTCCGAGTCCAGGTACGCCGAAGGCTCGTCGATCAGGTAGATGTCCGCCGGCTTGCCGAGGCACAGCACAATCGCCACGCGCTGGAGCTCGCCACCGGACAGGAACGGCACCGCCTGGTCGATGATGTTGTCGATGTTCAGCGGCCTGGTCACGTCCGTCGCGAACTGCGGGTGCACGATCGACTCGCGGATCCGACGGTGCAGCAGCTCGCGCACCGTGCCCTGGAACTTGGGCGCGATCTTCTGCGGCTTGTAACTGATCGTGGACGAGTCGTAGCGCAGCGCGCACGCGTCCAGCTCATCCGAGTCGCCCGAGGCTTCCGCCTTCTCCATCTCGTCCGACTTGAGCAGACCCGCAAGCATGCGGATGAACGTCGTCTTGCCCGTGCCGTTCTCGCCGAGCATGCAGATGATCTCCGAGTTCGTAAAGTCGCCCGTCTCGACATGGAGCACGAACGCCTTCTCCTTCATCTTCGACACCATCGTCTTGGTCATGTTCGGGTACGTGAACACGTTCTTCGAGTCACCGTCGTGGCTCGAGAGCTCGTCGGCGGTCTGCGCGACCTTGAACGTGAGCTCTTCCTGGCGGAACCGCAGGTTCTCCGTCGGCACGAAGCCAGCCAGGAAGATGTTGATGCCTTCGCGGACGCTGAACGGCATCGTCACCACGCCGTACGCGCTCGGCATGCCGTACAGCACGCAAATGTAGTCCGAGAGGTAGTCCAGCACGCTCAGGTCGTGCTCCACGCAGATCACGTACGACCGGTTGTTGTTCTCGATCATCGAGCGGATCACCTGCGCGGCCTTCAGGCGCTGGCGCACATCCAGGTACGACGACGGCTCGTCGAACATGTAGATGTCGGCCTTCTGCACCGCCACGACGCCGATCGCGAAACGCTGCAGCTCGCCACCCGAGAGGTTCTCGATGTCGCGCGTCTGCACGTGCGCAAGGTCCAGCTCCTTGAGGAAGTGGTCGAGCTTCTCCGGCTTCTCGCACTTGGACGCCAGGATCTCGCGCACCGAGCCCTTCACGGCCTTCGGGATCTTGTCCACGTACTGCGGCTTGGTGATCGCCTTCAAGTTGTCTTCGAGGATGCGCGTGAAGTAGTTCTGCAGCTCCGAGCCGCGGAAGTGCGTGAGGATCTCCTGCCACTCCGGCGGGTTGTCGAACTTGCCGAGGTTCGGCTTGAGCTTGCCCGCGAGCACGCGCAGCGCCGTCGACTTGCCGATACCGTTCGTGCCGACGAGACCAAGCACCTGGCCGGGACGCGGCATCGGGAGACTGGATGCCAGCCACGCACGCGACAGCGTTAGTGTCTATGCCTGATGCGAGAACAGGGACTAGAGCACAAGAGCGAGACTGGCTCGTACCGGTGGAGCTTGAAGGTGTTGGCGCCGTAACGGTGCGTGGTGTTGCTCTCCAGGTCCTTCGGCAGGTTGATGATGTTGATGGCCTCGAACGGGCACTTCTTCACGCAGATACCGCAGCCGATGCAGAGCGACTCGGAGATGAACGCGACCTTGTTCTTCGGCGTCACCTCAATACAGAGCTTGCCTGTGAGGAAGTAGGGGGGAGGAAGGGAGGGAGAACAAAGGGAGAGCGGCCGCGTGAGCACGAGCAAGCAGCCAAGCGCAGAAGACGCCTAAGACGCCTGCTACAAGTGCGCCACGCGTCCCGCGAACGCGCCAGTAGGCGGCCGAGGAGGAGGAGGAGGGGGGGGGGGGGGGGGGGG
>JAASGM010000010.1:0-72632 GCA_023334215.1 Globisporangium cystogenes | reverse complement strand
TCAACTAACGCGAAGCGCTCGCTGTGCAGCAGCTGCTGCTCGTACGCGCGCAGCACAACCGCGGCGGCGGGGGCCATGCAGAACCGATGATCTCGGGATTGTTTTATCGACGAGATCCGACGATCCCGATCCAAAAACAATCACGACGAAATTGAATGCACATATGATTGGTTCATAAATCGAGAGGAAGGAGACACCTGGTTGGCTGAAAAGGATGATTTTTGTCCATCAACCTTTTCAGCCAATCAGGTGCGCAGTACATACCTGCGTGGTTTAGGGTTGATTGAACTTGTTTTCAGTAAGTCGGTCTTTTTATCCAATCAACGTGTAGATATTCCTTTTATTCGCCAAAATTGTACTTGTCTGAATGCTTCGAATTGTGGCCCTTGTGACGCTTCAAGCTCCAAGCTGAAGCTCTTCCACAAAACGATCCACTCGGCCTCCCGGCTCAACATGCGCGTCTGGAGCCTCCTGTACGCGTTGTCGCTCGGCGCCGCGAGCGTGGCAGCGGGCGTGATCGCCACGAGCATATACCGCCACTCGGAGCTGCGCGTGTCGGCGCTGCGCACCATCATGTTCGGCTTCTTCTTCTACCTATGGCTCTGGTCGTTCTTTCGCAGCCTCTTCTACGCCGACGCCTTCTTGCTCGGCGACGCCACCTTCGCCGCGCAGTTCGCCAGCGACGGCACCACGGAGGGCGATGCCTACGCGGACGCGCTCGGACTGCGCGGCGTAGCGCCTGCCGCGAGTCTCTCGCGGCCTTGGCTCGCCTTCGTGATCGTCACTGGCGACACGTGCCTCATGGCGAGCTCGCTGTGGATGTTTCCGATGACGTGGGAGCTCTCTCGGCTCGCGCACACGAGCATGGACCGCGGCGCACGGCAGGAACGCGTGGTCGCGCGCTGGTACGCAAAGTGGCTGCACGTGCTCATCGCGTCGTTCTTCCTCGCCGAAGCCGCCTACACGATCTACAGTCGAGGCGCTGGCACGCGCGCATATCGCGTCCTCGTGAGTGGCAACATGGTGCAACTTGTCGCGCTCGTGTACGTCTCGCTCACGCTCGTGAGCCTCAAGCTCGCCGGCCGAAAGTACGAGTCGATCAACGGCGCGCAGGTCGCCTCACCGCTCTACCGACGTATCAAGGGCATCATGATCGTCTATGGACTCTTCTCGTTCCAGTACCAGATACTATCGCTCGTGCTGCTCTGCAGCAACTTCGACGTCGACATCCCAGTGCTTGCGGTTGGCATCAGCGCGCTGCTTTTCAACAACTTGGGCTCGGCGCTCGCACTCGCGATCGGATGCAGCCAGGAGTGCTTCTATCGAGCGTTCGGGAAGTACTTGCCAGAAGAGTACACGGACGCGTTCTACGTCTCGGACCCAAGCCTGCCGTCGAACTCTGGAGCAATCCTCAACGTTGCGCCGCGTCACAACCCCGTGTTTGTCTACACAGACATCGAGTCATCGACACAGCTCTGGGGCTTCGAGGACGGAGCGATCATGAAGCGCGCGAACGAGATCCACGAACAGATCGTGCGCGAGACGCTCGCCGAGTTCCGTGGCTACGAGATCACGACGTGCGGCGACGCATTCCAGCTGGCGTTCCACACCGCCAAGGATGCGGTCGAGTACTGCGCACGAGTGCAACTCAAGTTGCTGGACGCCGAGTGGCCGAAGTCACTACACAATCTCATCCCGTCGACCGCGCGGGTGAAGACGAAGGCGAAGAAGCTCGTATTCAGCGGTTTGCGCCTGCGCATGGGCATCCACGATGCGCAAGCGGTAGACGGCGTGCTCGTGTCCTCTGTCCATCCGGTGACCGGCAAGATCACGTACACGGGGCTGTCAGAGGTGATCGCAAACGAGATCGGAGACGTCGGCGTCGGCGGCCAGATATGCGCGACCGCGCGCATCGCCGAGTGGGTGCGCGCATACGGGAAGTCGCTCGTGGTGCCGTGCCAAGTCGAGCGCGTGGACGCACACCTGATCCCGCAGCTGCACCTGTCCATGGACGTCTTCCAGGTCGTCCCGCGCGGGCTCGAGGCGCGCAAGAAGACGTTCAGAAGGTGCTGGGAAGCGCGCCTCGAGGCCATCAAAGTCACCCCCGAGTTGCACGAGTGACGGAACCGAATGTATGCAGCTTTGTGTTGCGACTCGGTTCGCATCACCATGAGACTGTTGCGTTCTTTGGATTGGCGATGGCTGTAGCTCAAGAGTGGTGGTCAAAATGTTGAAGTCAATCAGCTAAAATCGAATATACATATTATTGATTACACTAATCAATAAAATAGAATGTTTTGTTAGTGATTGTTCGACTTATTGTGTGTGCAAGTGGTGTGTCACATTCAGCAAGATGACCATCGTCGCGAAGCTGCTGGCGCCAAAGATCCGCTGTCGGGTGGCGACGTCAAGCGACCCGCGGCAGAAGCTGGCGGCGACTGCAGCGATCGTGCGGAGAAGCAGCCACCACGCGGCCGCAGACGAGCCGTTCGCTGAGCGCTCGGAGCGCGTGCGGCGGGAGCTCACAGCGCTCCACGCAGTGGCAGCAGCGCCGCACACGAAGACGCTGCTCGCCAAGCTGCGCGCTGAGGCGGCAGCACCCACGCTCTGGAGCGACCCGGCGCACGCCGCGTCCGTTACGCAGCAGCTTGCGGCGCTGGAGTCGCGCGCGCAGCGCGTCAGCGAACTGCAGGCGCGGTTCCTGGACAGCAAGGCGCTCTTCGAGCTGGCGAGCGAGGAGCGCGACGCGGACGTGATGCGCGAGTGCGCCGAGAGCATGACAAGCGTGCTCACCGACGCGCGGCCGCTGCGCGTCGAGCTGCTGCTCTCGAGCGAGAGCGACCTCGCGTCGTGCTTCGTCGAGATCCAGGCGGGCGCCGGCGGCACCGACAGCTGCGACTGGGTCGCGATGCTCGCGCGCATGTACGCGCGCTGGGCGGACGCGCGCCAGTTCCGCGTGCAGTACGCGAGCGAGTCGCCTGGCGATGAAGCGGGTTTCCGTGCGGTGTGTCTGCGCGTCGACGGCAGCTACGCGTACGGCTGGGCGAAGACCGAGGCCGGCGTGCACCGCCTCGTGCGCGTCTCGCCGTTCGACAGCGCGGCGCGGCGCCACACTTCGTTCGCGCAGGTGCGCGTGTACCCGTTGGCCGCCGTGGGCCCTGGCGGTGGCGGGAAGCACGCGGGGGTCGGCGAGATCTCGAGCAAGGACCTGCGCGTTGACACGTTCCGGTCGTCCGGCGCGGGCGGGCAGCACGTCAACACGACCGACAGCGCGGTCCGCATCACGCACCTGCCGTCGGGGATCGTCGTGCAGAACCAGTCGGAGAGATCGCAGCACCGCAACAAGGCCGAAGCCATGGACATGCTGCGCGCCAAGCTGTACCAGCGCGAGCTGGAGGCGCAGGCGCGGGAGAAGCACAAGTACACGCAGGGCCTGGGCGAGAACGCATGGGGCAGCCAGGTGCGTTGGTGCAGCTGGTGCTGCAAGCGGACTGGCGGGTGACACCCCCGTCCACTCACTTCCGTGCTTCCGTGCTTCCATGCTTGTCGTTGCGCGCCAGATCCGCTCGTACGTGCTGCATCCGTACAAGCTGGTGAAGGATCACCGCACGAACCACTCGGCGACCGACCCGGAGTCCGTGCTGGACGGAGATCTCGACAGGTGCGGCGTTGTGCGCGCTTGCGACTGGCCAACCAGAGGCACGCGCGACTGACTGCTGCGTGCGTGTAGGTTCATGGAGGAGATGCTCGTTCTGCAGGCTACGGGGACCACCAACGACAGCCACGGCCCCGAAGACGGCGACGAGTAGTGAAGCGGACCGCTCGCACAACCGTGCGCGTTGCCAGTTCCAAAGGTGTGCGTGCAACTTCGTGTTGTCCGGTTTCAGGGAGCGCGTCAACTCGTCGTGCGCTCTGCGAGGAACGCCGCCACCTGCGCCGCGGTCGGCATGCTCGGCATCGCGCCAGCCACCTGCACGCACAGCGCCGCCGCCGCCGCCGCGAGCTGCATGCTCTCCCCGACGCTCCTCCCTTCTGCGACCGCCACTGCGAAGGCGCCGCGGTAGCAGTCGCCCGCGCCGGTGGTGTCCACGACCTTGTCGACTGCGAAGCACGGCTGGCGGACGATCGCCGCGTCGACGCTCTTGGGGACGAACACGGAGCCCTGCGAGCCGAGCGTCACGAGCAGCGCGTTCGCGCCTCTCGACTGCAGCACGCGCGCCGCGGCGACCGCGTCGTCCGCGCTGCCGACGTCGCGGCCCGCGAGCCGCGCCAGCTCCGTCTCGTTCGGGCACAGGAACGTGATGGACGGCAGCACGTGGTCAGGGATCGCGCGGTCCTCGCCGCCAGAGTCCCAGAGCACCGGCACGCGCGCCTCCGCCGCGAGCCGCGCGACCTCGTGGTTGACCTCCGCCGGGATCTCGGTCTGCAGCAGCACGATCGCGGCGCGCTGCACGGCGTCGACCACCGGCTGCGGCAGCGCCGCCGGCCACGTGGCGTTCGCGCCGCCCACGATCACGATCGAGTTGTCGCCGTCCGGGTACACGAACACGAACGCCTGGCCGGAGGGAACTGGCGGGTGGCCCGCAAGCGCGGTGTCCACGCCCGCGCCCTCAAGAGCGCTCTGTAGCGCCTGCGCGTGCGTGTCGTTGCCGAACTGACACACGAGCGCGGCGGACAGCGAGCCGCCGGGCGAGAGCAGCCGCGCGGCGGCGGCCGCCTGGTTGGCGCCTTTGCCGCCCGGGAAGAACACGCCCGTGTCCGGCTTGGCGGCCGCGACCGTCTCGCCGCGTGCGGGCAGGCGCCCGAGCTCCACGACGACGTCGGCGTTCACGGACCCGACGACCAGCACGTGGCTCATTTTTCTGCTTGTAGGCAAAGGTCTCTTGTCGCTTAGTGATGAAAGCAAGGTGACAACCCTTGTTTTCGTCACTATAGAGATATCTGCCAGGAGGATCGATGAGCTTCAAGCCGAGCCTCGTCGAGCACGTCTTCCGCGGCGTGTGGGCGAGCAACAGCAGCAGCAGCGGCGGCGCAGGCGGCGGCAGCGCGCTCGACAGCGCCGGGAACGACGAGAGTGACGACGAAGCCGAGTTTTTCACCGGCGCAGAGGCCGCGGACGCGAGTCGCGTGACGAAGATCAGCCAGGACGCGCTCAAGCTCAGCGGCGAGCTGCTGCGGCTGCTCGTGCTCGAGGCCTTCGGCCGCGCGCAGATGGAGGCCATGGTGGACGACAGCCCCGCGGTCGAGCCGCGCCACGTCGAGCAGATCCTGGCGCAGCTGCTGCTCGACTTCTAAGCCGGCGGCGGCGGCGGATCCGCAGCGCTCAGGTGGAAGAGCGTGGTCGCCATCTCCGCCACGTGGCGCTGCTCGCGCTCCAGCACCGCGTCGGCCAGGAACGTGCTGTGGCCGAGTCGCGCGGCGTCGAACTGCGGCTGCGTCGACGCGTCGTCGCTGACCGCGGCCGCGAGCTTCGCGATCGCGCCGAGCAGCTGGTGCAGGCGGATGACGCGCTGGCACACGTGGCGCGTCGGCCATGAGCGCAGTAGGCGGCCGGAATGAACCACTCGAGCGTGAGCCGCGTACCTGCTGCGCCATGTCGCGCAGGAACTTCGCGTGCGCTCCGAGCGGAGGCTCGTGCGGCTTCGTCTTCGCTGGCGGCGCGAGGCGTCGGCGCCGCAGCAGCTCGTCCTGCACGCGCACGCGCTCGTTACTGTTGTGCACCTTTTGCTCCAGCACGACGTCCACGAGCACGCGCGCGGCGGCGAAGCGAGCGCCCGCGACGTCCTCGTCGGCGAGCGCGAGGATCTGCTCCAAGTCGTGGCCCGCCTGCGTGATCTGGCGGTCGCACTGCGGCAGCGCAGAGTGAGCGGGCGTCGACGCCAGTCATCCGAGGGGAGCGTCCACCCACCCGCTTGATCGCGTCTTCGAGATACGTCTCGACGCTCCGGTTCCACTCGTGCTGGCAGCTCGTCTGCCCGCCAGTCAGCAAGGGATCGATCAGCTACGACGACACGAGACCGCCTCCGACGGCGACGCACCTCTCGCTCGCGGCTGTCGCGCTGCAGCTCCTCAAGCCGCCGGACGTCGGCGTCTCGCGACTTCATGCGCGCCTGGAGCTCCAGAAGCTGCTGGTCTCTCGCTGAGATCTGCTCGTGCAGACGCTCGCGCTCCTTCGCGAACTCGTTCTGCTGCGCGTCGGTCGCGATGCTGTGGCGCTCGCGCTCTTCGCCAAGACGCTGGCTGTGGGCTGCGTCGACGGCGTCCACCCGCCGAGCGACTGCCGCAATCTCCGCCCACTTCCGCCACCCGCGCTGCTGCAGACGCGAGCGTCCGCGGAGCAACAGGTTCTGCAGGACGCGGAGCCTCCGGAGCTGCGTCGCAGTGAACGCGCGCCAGCGGTGCACGAGCGCTCGGATCGTGTGCTGAGCGAAGCGTTGCGAGTAGTGGCGCTCCGCGACGTGCGCCATCCGCTCCTCCCATCTACGCTCGACGTCGCGCGCGTTCCACTGCAGCGCGTCGCGACTCCCAAGCTCCCACGTGCGCCGCAGCCACGAGAGGAACGCGCGCTGCGCCGTGGCGGCGAGGAGTCTGCAGAGAATGCTGCGCAGCAACTGGCGGCGGCGTCGCGACTGCGCGTAGTGGCGCAGCTGCCACCGAGTCCACACGCTCACGAGCAACCGGCTGGCCACGCGTCCTTGGAAGGCGTCGACGCGGCAGCTGAGCACCTGGCTCGACACCTCAGCGAGCGAGCGCCACTGGTGGAACGCGCGGTCGCGCCTCAGCCGGATGAGGCGCTTTCGTGCGTTGCGGAGCTGCTGGGCTCGCAGCTGCCGCCTCTGGCTCTGGATGCGCAGTCCGCGGCGCCAGCGCACGAACGCCTGCGCGACGAGCTCCTGGCGCCGGTGGCGCAGCGTTTGCTCGATGAGCTGCTGGTGCAACGCGGTTCGCTGCGGCTTCGGCTGCTCCGTTGCGTTCGCAGCTGCGGCGGGCGGTCGCTCGGACGTGCGCATGGACGTCACCAGCTCTGCGAGTCGCGGTTTGCGCTGCTGCGAGCGGCGCGCGGGCCCCGAGAACCCGGGAAGCGAGTCGCTCAAGCTGGCGGAGGCGTCGTGGTCGGTGCTGGCGGTGAGCGAAGGCGGCGCTGGGATCGCGAAGCAGTCGACTGCTGGAGCGCTGGAGCGTGCGACCGGCGGCTTCTTCTCCACCATGGTGGGCAACTCGTCATCGTCGGACTGGAGCTCTGCGTCCTCTTCGGTGTTCGTGTCGACACTGCGGCTGTGAACGCGTTGCGGCTGCGAGGAGCTCCCTTGGAAAGGTGCCACTTCACGGAGCTGCTGCGAGCGCCGCAGCTGCTCGCCTGTCGACAGGAACGAGTCTGCGAGCGTGTCTGCGCTGGCACCCACCACACTCGCCCGGCTCCGGTCGAGGATCGAGTCTTCGAGAGCCGCCGACTGCGAGCGCACGGAGCTCACGCCGGAGGACGAGAGCGACGGCGGCGGCTCCATCGCTGTCGGCGCACCCGCTCGCTTCCGCCGGGCGGAGCTTTGGCGGAGCTTCCGCTCCACGAACTCGCTCAGGAGCGCGTCCGACGACGCGTCGAGCAGGAACCTGCCGAGCTGCGACGCGGACGCGGAGCTGCTCTTGGTCAGCGAGGAAGCTGCCAGCGACGCAGTCGCGCTTCGAGGAGCAGCAGCTGCCGCCGCAGTTGCAGCGCTTGGCCGTCGCGCAGCGGCGCCGCTTGAGCTCCGGGAAGGACTCGGCGCTACGCTGTCGCTTCGCAGCGCATCGAGCGCTCGTCGGAAGGACGCGGTGCTGCTGCCGGTCGCTCGCGGGGCCGACGCCTTCGTGAGCTCGAACGTGAAGATGTCTGCCTCCGGCGAGCCGAGGGCGATGCGGTCGCCGTGCACCACGGCGGCGCCGTCGGCCGGGACCGCGCGCCGGTTGAGGAAGCAGACGCCCTCTCGACTCGCGGAGAACGGCAGGAGCGTCGCGGTCGCCCTGTCCGGCGCCAGCGTCAGCAGCGCGTGGAGCTCGCGCACGCCCGCGTGGCGCACGACGACGTCGCACTTGCTGGGCGACGCGCCGATGAGGTTCTTGGACGACCGGAGCTCGTGGACTGCGCCGTCGGCGCCGCGCAGACTCGGCATCTGATAAGGAAGGCGGTGCGACTGTTCCCAGGATTCGTCCGTGCATCAGGCAACTGGACGCCAGTCATGGACAGAAGACGCGTTGCGTGGCGATCAAACAGGAGCGCTCCCCAAGCCGAGGAGCGTGTATTCAAGCGCTCATTATTTCCACGCGACGCAGTCGACGCCTCGGCGCCGCCGCCGGCCGGCTCGAGAGGCTCGAGAGCGACTCTACGCCTTGGTGCGGCGGCTGCGCACAGCCTTCTTCTTGAGCACGCCCTTCTCGACCTTGGCGACCGTCGAGAGCTGCGACCACTTGGCGAGCGCGGCCTTCTTGAGGTCGCGGCGGTAGAAGTTGCGCGAGATGTTGGCGCGGATCGTGTTGGCGCCGCCGCGCGCGCCCTTGCGGAGCGGCACAACGTTCTCGGCCTTCACCGGCTTGCGCGCGGCCTTGGCGACCTTGGTCGTGAGCGTGATCTTCTTGTCGCTGAGCGAGATGTCGACCGCCTTCGTCGACGCGAAGCCCGAGTACTTGCGCGAGTTCTGGTTCAGCAGGTTGAACTTCTCCTTGGCGAACTCATTGCCGTTGCGCTTGACGAGGAACGACGACGTGTTCTTCGTCAGCAGCCAGGTGAGCGTGTCGCTGGACATCTGCGCACACACGAACGTCAGTCGCGCTGCTCTCGGGTCGCGGCGGTCTCTCTTGCTGCTGCTCCTTAAGCGGCAGGCAGCGCCGGTCGCCACTAGCGCAGCCGACAGCAGGCATCAGGCAGAAGGCAGAAGGCAGAAGGCAGCAGCAGCGTCGCAGTCGGTCTTTCTTCTTCTCTGCTGCGCGGCGTCTCGCGATCGCCACGCGCTGGTCGCCGCTGCTGAACGGTTGGCTGGCGGTCGTTTCCTGCTATTGCTGCTGCTGCGACCTGTGTGCCCTGCTGCTGCTGCTGCTGCTAGTGGCGGCTGCTGCTGCGCCTGCCCTCGCGCCTGCTGCCGCCTCTACGACCTCCACATCCGCGGCATGCGCACCTTGCAATCGCCGTCTCGTGGATGGAAATAATGGGCGGCGAGACCACCGCGGCGCGCGCGCTGCCAGCAGCCAACTTTTCTCCTCCAATCACTCCAGCGAGCCGCACTTTGCTCGCCGCTTGGGTTTTTACGAATGCGTAATTACGTGTAAAAACACTCGAGAAGTACGCACACGCACTTAGCGCATTTCCTGTGGATCAAACCTAAAGATGCTACTGCTGCTGCGTCGTGCTCGTCACGGCGGAGCTGGCGGCACGTGCGGCGCTCGCGCGCTCGGGTGCGCCAATACGCTCGAGTGCCTGCGCATGCGAACTTAATCGCACTCACTGTTGTCTGCCTCGCGCTCCACTGCAGCGCGCGCGCCGCCAGCGACTGGTGCCGCAAGAGCCTGCTGGAGGCGGCGGCTGCGCTGCGCCAGGGCCACGTCACCGCCGTGCAGCTCACGCAGGCGTGCATCGCGCAAGCCGAGGCCACGCGCGCGCTCAACGCGTTTGTGTGGACGGACTTCGAGCGCGCACTGCGGCTCGCGGAGGCGTCGGACGCGCGCCGCGCCGCCGGCGGAGCGCTCGGGCTGCTCGACGGCATCCCGGTCGGCGTCAAGGACCTGTACTGCATGGAGGGCGTACCGACGACCGCGGCGTCCAAGATCCTCGAAGGTGCGCTGCGAACTTAGCGGCAATGAGAGACGAGCGCATTGGCGACTCACTCGAGTCGTCTCTTCACAGGCTTCGTGTCGCCGTACGAGTCGACGGCGACCGCGAGGCTGCTCGCGCAAGGCGCCGTCCCGCTCGGGAAGCTCAACATGGACGAGTTCGCGATGGGCTCGGGCACGCTCTACAGTAAGTTCGGCGCGACGATCAACCCGTGGTCGGCGAACTTAGCCGAAGACGCGGTCGTCGCGGGCGGCAGCTCGGGCGGCAGCGCCGCGGCGGTGGCGACCGGCGCGTGCTTCGCCGCTCTCGGCTCGGACACTGGCGGCTCTGTGCGGCAGGTTCGTCCCGCGTTTGCGGCTTCGCTGCATCGTCGTTGGCGTCGATGGCGTCGCTGAAGCTTGCGCCTGTGTGTGTGTGTCCATAGCCGGCTGCGTACTGCGGCGTCGTGGGGCTAAAGCCGTCGTATGGCCGCGTGTCTCGCCACGGGATGATCGCGTTCGCGAGTTCGCTGGATACCCCAGGCATCTTCGCCAGGACTGTCGGGTACGCTTGGCGCTGGCGACTGCCGCTCTTGAAGGAAGGATCGAGTGTGACTGTGGCTTGTCTGTCGAGGTTGCAGCGACGCCGCGGTTGTTCTCAAAGCGATCGCTGGTCCGGACGAGAAGGACTCGACCTGCACGCGCGAAGAGCTGCCGTCGGACTGGGTGCGCAGGACGCGTGTGGCCAGAGTGCAGGCTGGTTGCGAGTGTGACGCTGACTGGCGATGAGGGCTGCAGTGCAACGACACGATCAGCAAGGCGGCAGAGTCCACCAGTGTCGACCTCACGGGCGTTCGCGTCGGAGTTCCGCACGAGTACTTTGTGAAGGAGCTGCCGGACGAGATCCTCAGCGTATGGGACAAGGGCGTCGAGTGGCTGCTCAGCGCCGGTGCGTCCACTGCAGAGCATCGCGTTCTCTACTCCTCGAGCGGACGTTGACGCGTTTCTTCACTGAGCAGGCGCTCAGGTCGTGAGCGTGTCGCTCCCGACCACGAAGCTGTGCATCCCGGCGTACTACATCATCGCGTGCGCCGAGGCGTCGTCGAACCTCTCTCGCTATGATGGTGTTCGCTACGGCTACCGGTACATACTCTTCCGTCGAGTGAGATCGCAACCGGTGTCGAGTGGCTCTGATCTCGCACCTCTGTGTTCTACTGTGACTTGTTCGTTTGTCTAGCGCGAAGAGCATCGAGCTGGAGAACCAGGGTGATCAGTCGGACGCGCTCCACGACCTCTACTGCCGGACGCGCTCAGAGGGATTCGGCGAAGAAGTTCAGGTAGCGACGCGATGCTTTGAAAGTGGTGGCTTGCTTGCAACGCGTGACGAAGCTGACAGGTTCGCCGTTGTCGTTCGGTGTCCGCAGCGCCGCATCCTCTCCGGCACGTTCGTGCTGTCTGCTGGCGCAATGAGCGACTACTACGAGCGCGCGGTGATCTTGCGCCAGAAAATCCGCGAAGACTTCCAGAATGCTTTCGAGCACCAAGGGATCGACGTCCTCATGACGCCGACGACCCCGTCGGGTCCGTTCGCCGTACACAGCAAGCAGGCGACGGAGGATCCGGTGGGGATGTACCTGAACGACGTCATGACGATCCCTGCGAACATGGCCGGCGTGCCCGCGATCTCGATCCCAGCGTCGCTCACGAACAAAGGCGACCTCCCGCTCGGACTCCAGCTGATGGGAGCTCGGCAGACGGAAGACAAGGTGCTCCAGGTCGCGCACGCTCTGGAGCAGCGCGCGGGCTTTTCGCGCTTGATCCCGCCGCGGGTGTACGAAGCGCGACGATAGACTACTTGGACGCTGACGAGAGCGCCAGTGGCGACTCCCCATAGACGGCCAGCGACGGCGCCGGCAAGTAATCGAGCGCATCGATCCTCAGGTCCAGTTAGTTGGTGCCTTGAAGCGTTAAGTGTCGTGATCGAAGCCTTCGCCATCGGTTCACTCTCGACAACGTACCTTGACGAGCACTCGCATTGGGGGCCGATGAATGACCTACTAATCTGAAGATGCCAGCGACGCCAGCCTAACTGGTGTGATGCGAGTCGACGATGCACTCGACGTGTTTCACCAGTTTGTTGACGTGCTGGTGCAGCGTGATCGCCTGGTGTGACTGACATCACGTCCTTGCCGCTCACGCGTTCGGGTTGAGGTCGGCTACTGTAGGCAGAGATCAACGCCACCCGAGCCGACAAACGGAGTCATATCCCAATGAACGCATGTGCGTTGGATTGCCAACGATGTACACATGGGGCACTGGTGACACACCTACTCTATACGTGCAACAGCGCCGTCGCGAGCAGCATCGCGGACCCGACTGCGAGACTCTTGTGCGCACTAGACGTTGGCGCCGGAGTCGGACTTGCACCCGGAGAGCTCGAGTTCGACGACGACGCGCTGTCCTCCGATCCGTCCCTGCCTCCACTGCCTCCACTGCCTCCACTGCCTCCGGTTCCTGCGCAAGGACAACGAAAGAGTGCGTGAGGATACGAGGAACCGGACAACAACTCTACATAAGCATCCCGTACCGTTCTTGGAACTGCTTGGACTGCCGGGCCAGACCTTGGCGAGGTCTCCCGGAGGGTTTACCGGCTTGCCCTCCGGCGTGGACGCCGCAAAAGTCGATCGTCGCGGGATCGTCAGCTCGTCCTCGAGACTCCACATCGCGGACTTCGGGGTGTGGGTCGCGTCCGAGGCGGCAGACCCCCACTGCCACTTGAGGCTCTCGGACGTCGCGGTGAGGTACCCGAAGCCGTACTTGGGGATCAGCGTCTTCCACTCGAAGCCCTTGATGTTGAGCTGCGCTTCCTCGCGAATGAACTCGTTGTTGCCGGGGCTGCCGCTGATGATGATCGGCGGCACGTCGTACTCCTTGAACTTGGACGCCTCGAAGACCAGGTACGTGTGCTCGTGGCCGGCCAGGTACAGGTCCACCTGGTACTTGCTCATCACTGGGATGATCTCCTTCGCGAACTTGTTGCCCGACGCGCTGAGCGGCCCGGGCGTCTTGAATGGCGGGCGGTGGCCGCACACGATCACGTACGGCGTCTCGGCGCGCTTCACGCGGCTCAGGTCGTACGCGAGCCAATCCGCCTGCGTGGTGCCCATCGCCTTGCGCGCAGCCTCGTCGGCCTTCCAGGTCTTCCCGTCCGCCTGCAGCGCCATGAAAGCCTCGTCACCGTACACCTCGGTGTTGATGAAGGCGAAGTGGACGAGTCCGGAGTTGAAGCTGAAGAACTCGTTCGAGTACGAGCCGCTGAGCGTGCCCGCGCCGAGCGTCAGGCCCGAGAAGCGCCGATAGTAGTTCTGCACCGCGAGGTCCGGGGCGGCGCCGTACTGGTACTCGTGCTGCACGCAGAGCATCACAGACATCGTTCTCAGTCAGTTTAGTGTGCTCGTGAGCTCGTGAGCTCGACACCGAACGTGTACACAGAGACACTCGACCAACGTACGTTGCCGACTGTGGTCTGCATCGGCACTTTCGACGTGATGGACTCGAGCTCCTCCATGAAGTTCTTGCCGTTCGGCCCCACGAGCTCGTACCCGAGGTCGCCGATGTTGAGCACGCCGTGGTACGCCTTGTCGACCTCCAGCGCGTTCTTGAGCGCCGGCAGCGACACGCCCGATGCTGCCTTCTGCATCGGCGCGCCGAGGTCGCCGAACACCGCCCACGTGAAGCTGCTGTCCGGCACCGTGAAGCTCCGCGGCTTGCTGACGGTGTCAGCGTCGTCCGCGAGCGCGTAGTAGATCGTCGTGCCTGGCGCGAGGTTGCGCACGACCGCGGACCAGCACGCGACGGACTTGCCACCGCCCTCCTCAACGAGGCCGGCGAGTTTGGCGTCCACGTGCGACGTGAGTGCGCCAGCCGAGGTGCCATAGAGCAACTGCGAACTCGTGGCGTCCGCGGGCGTGACCCAGTCGAGCGTGTAGTGCGAGAGTTTCGCGCTCGAGCCCGCGATACTCAGGTGGAACTGCTTGGGGGCCGTACTCCCAGCTGGGCCTGCGGTGACCGCCTTGGCAGATGGGCCCGCGGTGGCCGCCTTGGCATTGAGCGTGTTGAAGTCCGCGCCGGCGACCAGCGCGAGTCCGAGCGCCAGCAGCAGCGCAGGCAGCCTGGCGACCTTCATGCTGCCGTCGAAGTTGGTTGTCGGTCGGAGTCTTCGCAAATCGGCGAGTGGCAGCAACCCACCCGCTTGTCCGCCAGTCCGGCGATTCGCACGGGGATCGGCGTCCAGGAGCTGAAAAAAAAAGTGACGCGCTCCTTTGTACACACCCAAAGTCAAGCAAGTCAAGCGGCCTGCATAGCGGCGCCGCCGACGACGCAAGCGTCCGCACCCGGAAGCTTTCCAAGAACCAGAAAGTGGCCACCTTCCAGATGGAGGCCACCACGCACGACTAAACGGGCATCGTGTCGAGCGAAAATACACACAGCCTAAACGGTACAATTTTTGTAGAACCAAAGCAAATACTTTTCGTGAACTTAGGTCCCGACTCTGGGTGACTATTCACTTGCTGTCAGCAAAGCAAAACAGTACGTAGAGCGTATTACACTACTGAGTCGTAATGAAGGTGACGCGGTTCCTTTCGACACTGTGTCGTGGCGTACCGATGTGATCATCCGCATTTCATGCGCTTCAGGCTAATAGTGTGAGAAACCCAAATGAAAAATTTCTTGCAAGATTTTGTATGATTGAGTTGAATGCCCATTTCTAAATGTAATTCACACGACATTCGGTAATTAGGCCTCATTAGCCCAGTTGGGCGTTTGAGAGTCAGCAGATAGCCAGACGACGAATCACAAAACTCTTCGACTTGAAGCGTAAATGTCGGTAAAAACTCGTCAGTACCCAGGCTCTGTTCAAACAATCAGCAAGTTGCGTTAAAACACAGCGAATTAGCTATAAAAAGAGGTATCTTTGCAGTGTGTTGCTCGTCGTGTCCCTCTTGACACCGACACGCCCCGACACGCCGACCACAACACGAAGCACATGCGAACGACGTGACGCCACCGGTGTATTTCTCGTGTTTTTCGTCGCGACGTGCTTCGTTCGCTGCTTCGTCGCCTCCCGTGCGTGTGCCGCCTCGCCATCCTCCTCTCGCTGCCTATTTCAACGCGCTTGCGTCCTATCGAGAGCTCCGCCTCCGCTCGCGCGCGCGAGTGGGTCCCGCGGCGCACTCCCGCGCTCCACATACCTCGCAACGCCCCACGATGGCTGCCGGTGCGAGTGATGGGAAGTGGCGGGTGGGCAGCGCGCGAAGACCCACCGCGGCTGCGCGACGACAGTGGCCGGTGTCTCTCCCTTCGTCCAACGGCTGTCGCCGTCGTCGTCTAGCCGAGCGCAGGCTTGCACGTGTTCTTGTGCGAGGTCTTCCAGTCCTGCTTCTGGCAGTCGGCGCCGCAGTAGCGCACGACCTTGCAGCGCGAGCACACGAGGCTCGACGCCGACTTGCACACGCGGCACAGCAGCGCGGCCTCGCGCTTGTCGAGCAGCTCCTGCGAGTAGCTGCAGAGAGAACGCGCGTGAGTGTCCAAAGAGTCACACCAGCCAGAAAGCAGCGACAGCTTCGCACCCGAGCTTGTTCATGTCCTTCCAGGTCTCCATGGGCTCGGCGCTCGACTGCGTGTGGTACATGTCCTTGAAGCCCTTGAGTGTGAGCCCCTTGTTCTCGTCGCACTGGAAGTACGTCTGGATCTCCTTGATCTCGCTGTCGGAGAACGCGGTTCCGTCGTTGCAGATCTTGCTGAACTCCTTGAGCTTGTCGAGCGACAGCGCGCGGTCGGTCGGCTCCTCGAGGAACGAGATGAAGAGCTTGGTGAGCACGGCCTCGAAGTCGCGCGAGAGCTGCCCGTCCTTGCCGATGAGCATCGCGCGCACTTCGCTCTCCGAGAGCCCGTAGTCCTCGTGCGGCTGCGCCAGCTGCTGCTTGGCGTTCTTCTTCGACGGGGCCATGATGGAGGAGGAGGAAGAGGAAGAAGAGAGAGGGGGGGGGCTACTTGCTGCTGTCTGCGGCTGCTGCTGTTTGCGGAGCTTGTGTGTGAGTGACTGCGGGGGGCAACACGACGCGCGGCAAACTTGAATCGAATGGCACCCTTCCAACGAACATTTCTCTGCTGAAAGCGTCGGGATCCACTCGTGCTTCAAGTCGATTCTCACATACGCTAGCGAGGCTGAAAAGGTTAGTTTGCAATCCTGTCATCTTGAATGCGAATCTTGCGCTGTGGTTGGACGACACAAAGGTTCGGACGAAAATATCGCTCTGCTCTTGTAGAGGACTGGAATGCTGAATGGTTTGGTCAAAATTAAAACTCTCTTTTCGTAATAAATATTCAATATCGCTCTCTACAAGGACGCAATGTAAACTACGGGGTGCCAAATCGCAAGCCGCGTGTCAGGCTCAAAGACGCTCGATCGATCGATCGCTCACTCGCGTCTGAGAACGCAACTCCGCGATGGCGACGGCGAAATCGCGAGCGGCGCTGGTTCTGCTTCCTCTTGCAGAAAGTGTAGAGAGAGCAGGCTCGCCGCGCGCAGTGCCGCCGCCGCGAACGAACTCGGGATTTGATCCCCAAGTTGTTTGCCTTAGGTGCGAGACTGTTTTCCGAATCGTACCTTAGCGGCATTCAAGTCAGCCTTCCGTATCGTACCTAACACGGAACACACGGTAACATCATCGAGAAGGCCCGCAACGCCAACAAGTGAGCGCTCGCGATAGTCCGCGCGAGCTGACCAGCCGACTGACCGCCTCCCACGCGCCAAGCGGAAGAGAGCAGGCGAGCGCGAGGGACTAAGAGTAAGCAACTCACGCGCGAGCGAAAGAGAGCGCGCAGGCCGCCTGAGACGCCCTTTCGGCGCCGCCGCCGCCGCCGTCGCCATGGACTACGACAAGCAGCGCGCGCTGCTGCACGCGACGAACGCCAGCAGCAGCAGCCCGCAGCACCAGCTCCACACCCAGGCGCACTACCCGCCCCATCACCACCACCACCAGCAGCAGCAACAACAACAGCAGCAGCAGCAGCAGCCCCACCTCCAGTATCATCCGCAACAGGCGCGTGGCGCTGCGCCGTCCTATCCTCGCCCGCGGCCCTCGCCCTCTGCGTCGTCGGCGGCGGCCGGCGGGCTGCAGTACCCCGTGCGCCAGGCGTTCGCGGCGCCTGTGGCGCGCGGAGTGCCGCCGCCGCAGCCGCAGCTTCACCAGCACCAGTACCAGCAGCCGCCGTACCCCGTGGCGGCGGGCGTCGCGATCCCCAAGGAGCAGCAGAGCTACCAGCGCTCGCGCCAGACGTCGCTCAGCACCGTGTCGCTGGCGTCGTCGGCGGCGTCGGCGGTGCCGTCCGCCTGGGACGACTCGATGAGCAGCATGAGCCGCGCGTCGCGCTATTCGTCGGCGTCGTCCGTGTCGTCGGTCTCGACCGTCTCGTCGTCGTACCCGGGCGGCGGCGGAAGCGGCGGCAGCGAGCGCTGGAGCCCGCAGCAGACCACGAACGCGTGCTTCCAGTGCCAGGAGCGCTTCACGATCCTCAAGCGGTCGCACCGGTGCCGCCGCTGCGGCTACCTCTTCTGCCAGAAGTGCTCGCGCTTCAAGGCCGCGCTCGCAGGCCACACGCACAAGTCGCGCGTGTGCGAGAAGTGCCTGCCGAAGCTCATCGCGGGCAACAAGCCGCCGGCGAACTCGTTCATCCACTCGAAGGCGTGGGTGCCGCGCGGCATGTTCGCGCACATGCTGAGCTACCTCAACCACGTCGACCTCTGCCTCGCGTCGATGACGTGCCGCTTCTGGAACCGCCGCGCGCTGCTCGACATCACGTGGCGGCCGCTCTACATCCGCGAGTTCGGCGACGACGAGAACAACTCGCACCGCGAGTCCATGATCGCGTTCCAGCGCGACATCCACGGCATCGGCTTCGACAAGCTGTCATGGAACCAGAAGTTCGCGATCCGCTGGACGGCGCGCAAGGCGGCGGAGAAGAAGAAGAGCTTCCTCGTCATGTCGAGTCTGCTCGCGTCGCTCGGGCTCAGCAAGTACGCGCCGATCTTCGAGCAGGAGGAGATCGACATCGAGTCGCTCTGCCTCATGAACGCCGGTCACCTGCGCGACCTCGGCATCCCGTTCGGCCCGCGCATGAAGCTGCTGAACGCCGCGGCGTGCCTCGCGGACTTTAACGAGGAAGAGGAGGAGGACCGGCCGTCGCTCGAGTCCAAGCCGGTGACGCCGATCTCGCGGTTCAAGCAGAAGCGCGCCGAGATGAAGCACTACCGCGCGTCACTCGTGCGCCGTGTGCAGCAGTCGGCGGTGCGCATCGCGATCTTGACGAACGATGGCGAGCTGTGCAACGTCGGCTCGGGCATCATCATCCACGAGAACGGCCTCATCGCCACGGCGCGCCACTGCCTACAGGGCGAGCAGTTTGACTGCATCTACAGCGATGACTACATGATCCTCGTAGCGCCGACCGAGTCGACGTCGCTGCCGCCGCTCTGGAAATACCACGCGAAGGCGATCCCCGAGTGCTGCGACGAGGAGCTCGACTACGCGCTCTTGCGCATCGACTGCGAGGTGATCTCGGACCCGCCGAGCGGCATCTACATCGGCGACGTGACGGACCGCACGATCTCGCGCAACTGGAGCGTGACGAAGATTGAAGGAACGTCGGAGAAGACGATCGGGAAGCTGCCGGCCGTGCTGATTGGAAACTCGAACAACGTGGAGCCGGGCGACGAGATGTGGATGTTCGGGTACCCGAGCTCGGGCCACAACACCATCACGGTGCACCACGCGATCTGCTCGGGCACGGACTCGCAGGTGTACGACGGCGAGGAGATCGACAAGGCGATGCTGCGCACGGCCGCGCAGCTCGACAACGGCTTTAGCGGCGGCGCGGCGGTGGACAAGAAGGGGCAGCTCGTGGGGCTGATCTCGTTCAGCGTGCTGCGCCAGGACCGCGTGCGCGCGATCAACATGGTGAAAGGCGCGATCGAGCTGGCGAAGCGCAACTACATCGAGGCGTAGAACGTTCGACGCCGGCGTCCACGAATGGAGAAGACGAGGAAGACAACGGAGAAGAAGAAGAAGAAGACGCGAGTGCGAGCGAAGTGCTCGCGGATCGGGAAGTAAAGGAGAGCAAGAGCGAGAGGGAGGAGGGGAGGGAGGAGAGCATTTTTGTCGTAGTGTTCGTCCGGTTTGAAGCGTAAAGTGTAAGGAGGGACGTGGAGAAGGAGGAGGGAGACAATGGAGAACGCACAACACACCATCACATTCTCTCATACACACACACGCAGGCGAGCTCCCAAGTCAGCTAGCGCCACTTTGTTCATGACGGAAAGTGTCGCGACGATTTCGACATTTGTGCCCCAGGGGCCACAAATCCGTTCCTTTTACGCTGGGCGGCAAAAACCTCTCTAGAGCTCCGCAGCGAACGTCGAGCAGCTCGCCTGGCGTTAGGATGGAGGACGCATCCGGATCATCAACATCATCAGCGGCGGCGGCGGCGGCGGCGGCGGCTGAGACGGGCGCCGTGGGCGTCACGCTCTTCCCGCGCGCCTACGAGCCCGTGGAGGTGATCACGGAGGCCGGCGAGGAGATCCTGCAGCAGTTGCGTAATCGCCACTCGCGCTCTTTGTGCGCCGCGCGAGTCTACATGCATGAGAGGCGCTGACTGCGTGTGGTGCCGGCAGGGAGTTTTCGGACGCGCAGCTCTTCGTGCACGCGATCCAGGAACTGGAGAAGGCGCGGCATGAGCGCCGCAAGCCCAAGAAGCAGAAGACGAGCGGCGGCGGCGGCGGCTCGCTGTCGCCCGCGGAGAAGCAGCCGGCCAGGTCGGCGGGCGAGAAGAGCGATGAGCCGATGCCCGACGCCTCCGAGAACGACGACGCCCAGCTGGAGCAGGAGGGAGGCGACGGCGACGGAGACGCCGCTGCTGCTGCTCCCGCAGGGCACGAGGACGACGACGAAGAGGACGTGATCGACCCGCGCGTCCACTACCAGCCGATGGTGCTGGAGCTGCAGGCGGCGGTCGCGGAACTCCACCAGCTCGTCAACTCGATCGACCTCATCCGGCGCCGCGAGTTCATGGAGGAGATGCGGTGTCTGCGCGAGAACACGGCGCCGAAGCGCGAGGACCTCGAGTTCCTGCTCGAGTCCAAGACGACACAGGTGCGCGAGTCGAGCAGCATCCTGCTCGCCGGCGTCGACAACCTCGCGCGCACGGTCGCGACCGAGAGCGTGTTCTTCCAGGGCGTCACGCGCCTGCTGCGCAAGTGGAAGATCTGCGCGCCGATCCACGGCAACATCCCCAAGCCCTTCCGCGCGGGCGAGCCGCTGGCGGTCGACTGCAGCTTCATCAGCGGTGAGCGAGGAGCTTGCAGCTTGTTGCGTGGGAAGGTCCATACGCTCCACTGACCCCTCGCTCCTACTTCTCCAGCCGGCTCGATCTTCGCGCCGCCGACGCGATCGATCGCCGATCTGTCGTTCGCGGAGGTAGGCGGGTGACAGGCACCTGGGAGGTGGACGTGCTTGCTGCGCGTTGCTCACGCTCTCGTGCTGGCAGTTGAGCCGTACCGACAAGGGGCTGGTCCGCGTGAAGGCACCGGAGGAGTTCCTTCCGCGCACCGTTCAGGTACACGCGCCGTCGATGGACTGTGAGAGGGCGGAGAGTGAGTGCTGACTCCGTGGTCGTCTGGGGATCCACAGTTGCAACTCCTGGCAGTCGAGTCTGGGAAGTCGGGCAGCTACACGCTCCCGTGGCTGACGATCGTGAAGCTGTAGGTCTACTTGCTGAGCTCACTGCGACTCGCTGTGGTGGTGATGAAAGGGGAAGCGGATGCCTGACGCCTGACGCGTCGTCGGCTGCTGTCGCAGGACGCGAAGCGAACTCGACGCGCTCGAGAACACGCCGGAAGACCTCAAGACCCTCGACGAGCGCAACGCGTCGGTGCTCAAGGCGGTGCAGTTCTCGGTGTTCTGCGAGGAGCTCTTCCAGACGCTCATGCACGAGGCGCTGCGGAGCTCCTCGAACTGGACGGACACGGCCTACAGCATCAGCAACTACGCGTCGAAGCGGCAGCGCGCGGCCGAGAGCGCGGACGCCGGCGGCATCTCGGTTCTCCAGGTGCTCGACGACGAGATCCAGCTCCGCGTGAACGAGAAGTACCACCTCGCGGTCAAGCTTGTCGACGCGAGTGCGCCGGCCGAGCGCCACGGCGACGCCCTGGAGACGGAGGCGGCGGCCGAGGTGAGCGTGAAGGCGGAGGCGCATCACGATGCAAACGGCCGCGCGCATGCGGCGTCCGCAGGTCTGGAGAGCACCAGCGACGCTGGGCTGTCGGAGGAAGAGTTCCTGTCCGCCACGTGCCGGTACAGTCTGCTCCTTCTCCAGCAGGAGATCCGCCACCGCCACGGCCGCAAGGAACTCGCGCGCTCGCTGCTGTTCACGGGCTCGGACACGCCGGCGGGGACGAGCGCCGGGGCGTCGGGCCACCAGCCCGAGGGTGACAAGCCGGACGCGACGACGGGCACGCTCTCGACCGTGCTCGCGGTCATCGCGCACAACCTGCTCAAGGAGGAGGTGGCGCGGTACTTGGACGCGGTGTCGGCGGCGCTCGCGTTCCAGAAGATGCAGGCGTCGGCGTCCGGCCGCGTGCTCGAGGACGGGCTCCCGCAGCCGATCTGCGACTCGGTGCGCGGCGTGTACCTGAGTCCGCGCTGGAAGGCGTGCGCGTTCGACTCGACGCTCTCGGCGTTCGACCTGAGCATCGGCAAGAGCTTCACGACCGGTGCGTCGCTGTAGCTGTGGTTGTAGCTGTTGTTGTGGCAGCAGCCAGTTGTAGGTGTAGCAGCAGCAGGGGGCGTCGTGCTGACGGCGGCGTGCTGCGCAGAGGTGCTGCTCGCGGGCACGCGCATCCGCTTCGAGGACGGGCCCGCGAGCGTGCGCGAGGTCTCGGGGCTCGCGGGCCTGCGCGAGTTCGTGGAGAAGACCGTGTGCACGCAGGTGGCGCTCGCGCTGCACCGCGACGTGCTGTCGTTCGGGCTCAAGCAGGCGGCGATGGACCTCGACCGCGCGAGCGTGCGCATCTTCTCGGCGCGCGAGTGGGACGGCACGTGCGTCGGCGACGGCCGCGTCTCGGACGCCAAGGCCGTCGGCTCGATCTACCTCGAGCCGTTCTTCGAGCCCGGCGGCAGCCTCGCGATCAGCTGCATGCTGCAGGCCGTGAGCGCCGCGAACGTGGCGGCGCTCGCGACGCTCGCCAAGAGCGCGAGCGGCGGCGACGTCCACGCGGTGGACTGGAAGCGGATACCCGGCCAGAGCGACGTCGCGAAGCTCGCGTGGCTGCTGCAGCAGACCGGCGTGCTGTCGCGCGCGCTCGCTGGCGGCGGCGGCGGCGACGCTGCGGCGTCCTCGAGCTGAGGAGGGAGGAGGTAGGAGAGGTCGTAGTTGCTGGCACCAAGAGCTACGGACCCCAATCACCATTTCCCCGCATACAAACGTCAAGTCAAAATGAGCGGTGGCGCGCTCTCCGTGTCGCGGACGCTCGAGCGCGCGCTGCTCGGCGCGCTGGGGGCCGCGCGGCCGGCGCTGGACCTGAGCGCTGGCGGGCGGCAGCAGCTGCGGCTGCCGGCGCTGCTGGGCGTGCGGCGCTCGGCGCAGCGCGGCGCCGACTACCAGACGGGGCTCGCGCTGCAGCTCGGCAACCAGCTGCGCGAGCCGCCCGCCGCGCTCGCGCAGGCGCTCGTGGCGCAGCTGGCGACGGATAACGACAGCAGCGGCTCGGGCGGCGCGGCGCTGCGCGACGCCAGCGTGTCCATCAAGGGCTTCGTGAACCTCGTGCTCGCGGACGCGTGGGTGGCGCGCGGCGCCGTGCGCATGGCCACGGACGGCGTGCGGGCGGCGGCGCTCGCACCGGCGGACCGGCGCCGCGTGCTCGTGGACTTCGCGTCGCCCAACCTCGGCAAGAAGCTGCACGTGGGGCACCTGCGGTCGTCCGTGATCGGCGACACGGTCTGCAACCTGCTCGAGTTCCGTGGCCACGAGGTCACGCGCGTGAGCCACACAGGCGACGTCGGCGCCGCGCTCGCCACGCTGCTCGCGGAGCTCATCGCGCAGGACGTGTCGCTCGACGCGCTCTCGGACGCGCACCTCGGGCAGCACTATGAGGCCGGCAAGAAGCGCGCGGCGCGCGACCCGGCGTTCAAGGCCGCGGTGGACGGCGTCGTGCTGCAGCTGCAGCGCATCGGCGCGCCGGCGGCGGGGGACGCGCCGGACGCGCGCGTGCTGGCGACCTGGCGGCGCGCGTGCGAGGTGAGCCGGGCAGCCTACGCCGCGATCTTCGCCCGCCTCAAGGTGACCGTGACGGAGCGCGGCGAGTCGACGTACCTGAAGCTCGTGCCGGAGACACTCGCGCGGCTGCAGGCGAGCGGGCTCGCGGTCGAGTCCCGCGGCGCGCTCTGCGTCTTCGTGGACGGCCCGGACAAGCCGCCGATGCTCGTGCGCAAGCAGGACGGCGGCTTCCTCTACGCGACGGTCGACCTCGCGTGCCTCCACTCGCGCATCCACGGGCTGCCGGGCGTCGACACGACGCCGTACGACGAGCTGCTCTACATCACGGACCAGAGTCAGGAGCTGCACTTCCAGCACCTCTTCGCGGCCGCGCGCGCGGCGGGCTGGACGCGCCGCGGGCAGCGGGACGTGGCGCTCACGCACGCCGCCTTCGGGCTCGTGCTCGGGCAGGACGGCTCCAAGCTCAGCTCGCGCAACGGCGCGTTCGACTACCTCGAGGACCTGCTCGACGAGGCCGCGCGCGAGTGCGGCCGCCGCTCGCTCGCTGGAGGCGACGCCGACGCTGCCGACGTCGACGTCGACGTGCTCAACCGCGCCGTGGGCGACGCCGCCGTGCGCTACTTCGAGCTCTCGCAGCAGCGCGAGCGCAACTACAAGTTCCTCTTCGACAACGTGCTGCACCTCAAGGGCAACACGGGCGTGTACCTCCTGTACGCGTCGGCGCGGCTCAGCGGCATCCGGCGCAAGGCGGCGGCGGCCGGCGCGCTGCCCGCGGGCGACGCCGCCGCCTCCTGGGCCGCGCTGCTCGGACGCGAGCGCGACGCCGCCGAGCTGCTGGCGCACGCGTCGCGCGACTGGCACGCGAGCGAGCGCGCGCTGGCGCTGCTGCTCTGCCAGTTCGACGACGAGGTCTCGGCAGCGCTCGCGCACCTGTACCCGCACTACCTCTGCGACTACCTCTTCCGCGTCGTCGGCCACTTCCACGCGTTCTACGAGCAGTGCCGCGTGCTGCAGGACCCGCGGCAGGAGAGCCGCCTGCTGCTCTGCGCCGCCACCGACGCCGTCCTGCGCCGCGGGCTGCAGCTCGTCGGCATCGAGCCCGTCGAGCGCATGTAGCCAGCCGCCCGACAGCTCCCTCTCTCTCCTCCCCATAGACAGACGACACCCGCGCACACGTTGTCAAGTAACACGGCTGGCAGTCGCCTCTTGCGGCGCTCGACTCCGTTCCTGCGTGCAGCGTACGATGGCTGCCTGGGGGGCGACGTTGCCGCGCTCAGCCGCGCGCGGGACGCGGCGCCGGGTCCGCGCCCGTGAGGCGCTTGGCGATCGCGTCGAGCTGGTCGACGACGAGCTCGTAGGCGCCGCTGGCGACGAGGCCGCGGTGCACCTGCTCGTTGAGGCCGCCGGGCGTCGCCGCCTCCTCCGCCATCTCGTCGAACGCCTCGGCGGACTCGGCGCCGGCCTCCGCGAGCGACTTGAAGAACGACGACACGAAGTCGCGCGACGCGCCTTCGGCTGAGACGAGAGCGACACGAGAGCGTGAGCGACCAGCGGCGACCATCGAGAGAGAAAGAAAGAGAGAGGAGACGTACCGACGCCGTTGCTGACGCACCACTTCTGCGTGCTCGCGCACGTGGCGTAGAAGTACGAGATGAGCGACGTCATGCCGGTCTGGCGCGCGCACATGCATCATCATCCGCTGTCAGCTTCTTCGGGGATCGAGAGACAATCACTCACCGTCCAGACGCACCAAAGTGGTGATCTCCGACTCGTGCGCCACCATGACGGGCGTGCCGATCTGCGCGAGCAGGTCACGCGCAAAGGCGTTCTCCGGGTACGCGAGGATCGGGCCCGAGCGCTTGGCGGTCGCCGGCAGCGGCACCGTGCGCACGACGTTCTCGCGCGGCAGCCCCACGAGCTGCAGCAGCTCGTCGTACGGGATCGTGGCCATCATCGAGACCACGCGCTGCGCCGACGAGAAGCGCAGCTTGGGCAGCTCCTCGCGCGCCACCTGCGGCAGCAGCCCGATGAAGACCACGTCGCTCGCGTCCACGATCGCCTGGCTGCTCTCGCCGATGGCCACGCGCTCCGGGAAGCGCGCGGCGAGCGCCTCCGCCTTGGCGCGCGTGCGCGCGGAGACGGTCACGCGGCACGGCTGCCAGCCGCCGGCGCTGCAGAAGCCCGTGACGACCGCCGAGCCGATCTTGCCCGTGCCCAGCAGCCCGATCGTCGTGTCCTGCGGCGGCGCCATGTTGTTGTCCGAAGGAAAAGTGAGTGGATTCGGCTCACCTCACGCACTAGAGCGACACTCGGGGCACCTCGTCGCCAATGCATGGGAATCCATTTTTGCAATACATGGACACTACGTGTGCTTTCCCTGGTTTCTCTATACGGACGATGAAATGCACAAGACACACGGACGGACGGATGATCGGACACTCGAGCGCCTTCACCTCTCCATCATCGGAACAAACTCCTCGGTCGCGTAGTGGTGCAGCAAGTCGAGGATCGCCTCGAACGTCGGCCGCTCCTCCGGTTTGCTCACCCAGCACAGCGTCATGAGCTTCCGCAGCAGCGGCGGGCACGTCGCCGGGATCGTTGGCCGCAGGTTGTTGTTCAGCACGCCGAGCGCTGCCTGGATCTGGCTCAGCCCCTCGTACGGACACTGCCGCGTCACCGTCTCCCACACCACCACACCGTACGAGAACACGTCCGCCTTCTCCGTGTACTTCTCCGCCGCGAGCACCTCCGGCGCCATCCACTGCGTCGTGCCGCAGTTCCCCGTCATCGTCTGGAAGTGCGCTCGCACGCGCGCGAGCCCAAAGTCCGAGATCTTGATCGCGTACGACATGTCCACGAGCAGGTTCGGGCTCTTGAGGTCGCGATGCAGAATCGGCGGCTGGAACGAGTGCAGGTAGTTCATCCCAAGTGCCGTGTCGCGCGCGATACTAGCAGTCACAAAAGAGTCCGCACGATTAGCGACGCAACCAGACGCTTCCAGAGCACGCAACGCCTTCCCCACCTTGTCTGTTTGGAGTAGTCGATGTCGTTGTCTTGCCGCAGTACATTCCAGAGAGACCCTCGGGGCAAGTACTCGATCACGAGACACCGCGTCGGCGGATCCAAGCACGCTCCCATGAGCAGGCAGATGTTCGGATGCCTGGTGGCGATCGCACACGCATCCCACAGGCAGCTGTCAGTTCGCTAGATCAACCGCAGCAGCCTCCGCACGCGCCACGCACCGCAATATGCTCATGATGTGCACCTCGGTCTCGAACTCCTCCAGGATGTCGACCGTGAGGTACTGGCACACCAAAATCTTGACCGCGACGGTCGTGCCGCGCCAGCTCGCGCGGTGCACCGTGCCGAACGCGCCTTGTCCGATCAGCTCCGCGACCTTGAGCTCGCTGAAGTCGATGTGTAGACTGGTGTTCGCATTCGCGCTTGCTGGCAGCTTGTCTCTCCGTCTCGGAGTCATCCCGCCCTGTGGTCTGCCCCCAGCCGCTCCGCCGTCTGCTACAGCTCCAACCAAGTCGTGGACGACTTCCTTGTCGTCGTTGGCGTTCCCGTCCGGGAGCTCTGCGCCGCCGAAGTGGTCGAGACGCGGCGGCGACGCGATGAGAATGTCGTCCACGATCGGCGGCGTCGACGTCTTGACGTACATGGGCGAGTGCAGGAAGAGCGGGATCCGCGCCTTCCGCGCCACCTCCAGCTGCATCTGCGCCGGCTGCGCGACAGCGCGCACGAACTGGCGTTCGATCGTGTTCTTCGTGTCCACCTTGGACGGCGCAGTGTCCTCGATCCCAAGGTCGCTGCCTCGGTACTGCAGCACGTCGCTGTCGCTCGCGCCGAACGACACACGTCCTGTCGGCGATCGCAGCGCAAAGCCGTCGCCGCCGTCCAGATCGTCCATGGCGAGGTGCGGCGGCGGGTTCACGCTGCTCTCGAGGTCGAAGAAGCCGCTGTCGTCGTGGTCCTCGAAGGGGACGCTCTCGAGCGAGTCGTCCGCCGCGGCCGCCGCGCTGCTGCTCCCGCGGCGACTCTGCGGCAGGAAGTCCATCTCGCTGTCGCTGCCGAAGTCGATGTTGTCGAAGTTGATGCGGTGCTGGCCGCGGCCGGACGACGGCGGGTACCGCTGGTGCAGGTGCGGGTGGCGTCGGCGATGGCTGTCGTCGTCGTGGTCCTCGAAGATCGTAGTGGGCAGGAGCTGCTGCTGCTGGTCCATCGCCGCGCTGCCGCCACCGTCGCCTCCTGGTCCACCGCCGCCCGCGCCGCCGTCCGCCGGGCCGCCCTGCGCGCCGCTACCACCCGCCGCCGCACCCACCGTCGCGCTGTGCGTGCGGCGGCGCATCGGCTGCTTGTTGAGGAAGCCCGGGTAGTGCTGGCCGGCGGGCAGCAGCATCGTGCTGCCGCCGGGCTTGTAGCCGCCCTTGTGCGGCGGCGCCATGGGCTGGTGGCCCTGGCTCTGCTGCTTGAGCTTGAGCGCCACGCCCGCAGGCGACTGCGGGTGCATGAACGGCACGGCGTCGGGCTCCACGGGCGACGCCTTGCGGTTGCCGCTGCTGCTGTCGACGTCGACCCACGGGTGCTCGCGGATGAACTTGACGTACATGACGACCGCGAGCACGAGGAAGCAGAGCGAGCCCGAGAGCACGGGGTCCATGGCGGCGGCGGAGCGCGCGCCCGTATAGAGAGAGTGAGTGGGCGAGGGGAGAAGGGGAGGAGGGGGGAGAGTCGAAGAGAGCGAGGGCGGCGCCGGCGTCACGCTCGCTCGCTCCTGCGCTCGCTCGACGCTGATGTTGTTGCTTTCTTTCAACTGCCCGCTTTTTGTATGGGGTGTAAAACCTGGGTTTTCTCACTATCGAATACCTTGAGAGCGGGTTTCAAGGTTTTCCTAAACTGTGCAATGCACTGGAGTCGGAACTTGTTCGCGCTTCATCAAGCGCGAGTACGAGGAGAGCTTGCTGGCGGAGAAGAAGGCGACGCTGCAGCTCTATGGCCGGAACAGGACCATGCATGACGATGTACTCTCTGCTCCAGTAGGATAAGGAGAGCTAGACCAGACCAGATCAAACTGCTCGAGAAGGAGAAGAACAACCGGAAGTTTGTCAAGTTCCTCTCTCAAAACACCACGACAAAGAGGAAGATCATGAGCAGCAGGATGAAGAAGATCTTGAGGATCAGCGACCGGTTGCCCTGCACCATGTTGTAGTACTTGAGCAGCTCGCTCTCCGCGCCGCGGACGTTCTCTCCGCTGCAAATGGTCGCAGTCACCAGCAGACGCACTTTGTTAGCCACGTCGTAGTACTGAGAGAGTCAACCCCAAGGCAGTGTGTGATGCGTACGCGATGTCCATGTGGTCGTCGATGCGCGCGATGATCTCGCCCTGCTCCGCCACCATCGTCGCCATCCGCGTGTACATGCCCGTGATCTGAAAGCGGCGACAACAGACTCAGTGTCCGCCGTCCAAAGTCGTTCCATACAACAACAAACACAGTGCGAGCGAGAGAACGAACCTCCACGATCGTGCTTTCGACCTGCACCGCGTTCTGATACCGCGTCTGCGCGTCTTGGCGAGCGTGGAACTGCATCGCCTGCTGTCCTGAGCTGACTCCGCCGCCGGGGGTCGTGGGCTGCTGCTGCATGAAAGGGCTCGCTCCCAAGTTGCCTGCTCTTCGCCGCAGTCCGACACCTGGCGCCAGCGGTTCTGTGCTACCACCGAGTGGGTTCGCGCCTGGGAGTAAACAAGGCACTTGAGTCACACCCACTCTCACACACCCGTTGCCTGCACACTCTACTCACCTGGCGGTTGCCGAGCGTGGACGGCTGAGCCATTGCGCTGCGACTCACTGCTGCCGAGCAGGGGCTGGAGCGCTGGATCGCCCGGTCGCTGGGTCGGCGGCTGCGGCCCCGCGGCTGTGCGCGCGAAGAGCGGTGCGTTCAGATGCACCACGGGACTCGCGCCGCCATGCGAGAACTTGCTCCTCCGCGAGCTGCGCTCCTTGATCGCCGCCGTGTGCTGCTGGAGCGCTTGCTGCTCGACACACACACACGCCATCTACTCAGTCCACTCGAGTTCCTTCCGGGTACTGCGCACCAGCTGCACGCACGTGGAAGAGCTTGACGCTCCTGGCGCAGCGCGCCTTGAGCGACGAGCAGATGATCGCGAAGTGCGCCTGGTGGTGCGGCTGCGGGCGGCCCCGCGGCGCCGCGACCGCCTCCTGGAAGCGCTGAATGCCAGTCTCGGCGGCGCCGAGCTCGCGCTTGAGCGCGTCTGAGAGCGCGCCAATGCGCGCGCTGGGGTCGTCGCCCAGGATCGCCTTGCGCCCCACGAGCGCCTGCAGCTCGCGCAGCCCGAGCTCCTGCTGTCGCAGTGCGTCCGCGATCTGCTGAGCTCGTCGTGCGTCCGCTGAGAGCGGCCGGTGCTGCGGCGCGGCGCGCGGCGCCCCCGAGTCGAAGAGCAGCGCGATCTTCACGAAGTCGCCTGTGCGGTCCATCGTGCGCGTCTGGGGCGGCAGGTGGGCGGGCAGCACACGAGCGCACACGTGGTGCCAGCTGTGAAGCTGACCTTCCTAATGTAATAACAGATAGTGAGGAAAAAGAGTGTTGACTGGAGTAAGTACAGTTCATACTGCATTTCAGCACTATCGAATTCGTTCGATCATACTTTATGCAAGTCAAAGCGCAAGTCAGTTTCTCAAGGAGAGGAGAACCAGAACTCGCGGACGGCGCTGATGTCGGCGGCGGAGGAGGCGGCGCTGCGCGCCAAGATCCAGGCGCTGCGCAACGTGCTGCAGGTGAAGCAGGCGCGCGCGCCCCACCGCCCACCGCCGCCACGGCCGCTGCAGCCGATTAACCGCTCCTGGAACCGCTTCGGCGCGAGCGCGAACCGCGTGTGGCGCAACACGGCCGCCACCAGCGCGGCTTCGTCGGCTGCGTCTGCTGTCGCAACAACGAACGCCAGCACGAAGGCGACAGCGTCGCGCGCGCCAGTTGCGGTCACCGCGTCTTGGAAGCGGCCGGTGAGTGATTGCCTGTCGTTGAAGTGTGTGCGATCGTCACTGAGGCGCGATTCGTGCCGCCTCCAGCTGAAGGTGGCGGCGTCAGCTCGACACACAACGTACCAGACGCTGCTTGCTAGGTGGGTGGGCGACTGGCGCGTGCAGTTTGCAGCAGCGCCGCGTAGATGCCGAAGGTTCTCACGAGATGGTCGACGACAGACGCGCGAGAAGCCGGATGCAGCTGCACGTGCTCAAGCTGGAGGACGGCGAGTACGCGAAGGCGAACGGAGGCTTCAGCCTCGTTCGGGCGGGTGTCGAGCAACCCAAACCCGCAGCCGGCAGCAGGGGAATCGCTCCTGCTCCAGTCCCCGCAAGAGCGTCCAGTGCGTGTTGGTCTCCTGGTGACCTGCCGCCTTGTCTGGCACTGATGAGCTGCTCACCGTCTGCTCTTCCAGAACTGCTGCGGATCGACGGCGCGGACTACGTGGTCGCGAGAACCGGCCACTCTTTGAAGCGGATGGCGGTCGGAGAGGCCAGCAAGCAGTCCGGAGCGAAGCTCAGCGCTGTGGTTCACTCTGCAAAGCCCGCGAGCGCTGCGTACGTGGCAGTCGCGGGGGAGCGTTGGTGTGTGGTGTTGAGCTCACGCTCCGCTTTGTGTGCGTAGCTCTCGCGCGCAGGCACTTGTGTTGCGCGCGCGCACCTCGCGCCTGAAGAAGAAGGCGAACGCGCGCACAGAGTACTGTTCGTTCTTCAACCGATTCGGCAAGTTCCTGCGTGCTTGGATGCCGAGAGCGCACGTGGCTGCTGCTGCTGCTCGAACGCGCGAGCGGAGCGGCTGGCGACGGCGAGGAGCGTGTTCCAGGGATGCTCACGCACACGCGCGAGTTGTCGCGCCGGTGGCTGCTGTGTGTCTGTGGACTCTGCTAACGTGCGCACAGGCTACTGCAACAAGAAGAACGCGTGCTCGTTCATCCACGACAGCCGCCGCGTCGCCATCTGCCGCAAGTTCCTGCGCGACGCGTGTGCGGACGAGGGCTGCTTGCTGTCGCACAAGCACGACCAGGTAGAGCTGGGGGCGATCCAGAGGTGGTCGGCGGCGGACTCGCGGTGCTGACCGCCGCGTCTTCGCCCCGTGCGTCTTGTGTGTCATGTGTCTGCTGCTGCTGCTGATCGACCGACCGACGGAGCAGAACAAGATGCCAGTGTGCGCGATGTTCCTTCGCGGCGCGTGCTCGCGCGACGAGTGTAAATACCGGCACGTGAAAGTGAGTCCGAGCGCGCAGGCGTGCCAGGCGTTCCTGAAGGGCTACTGCGCCGACGGCGAGTCGTGTCGGCTCAAGCACGAGCTGCCGCCGAAGAAGCGCACTGTGTCCACGACTCGGTCTCAGCTCGAGCCGCAAGGTAAGTCGGTCGTCGCGCCAGCGGCGAAGAAAGCGCGCGTGGACACCGTTGGCGCCGACCAGAGCGGCTCGGCAGACCAGGAGAACGTGGTGCCGTTGGTTGGCGGTGATGTGCAGCACAGTTCCGTCGGCGCCGCCGCGGAGAGTGGCGGTCTCTCGATCCGCCCGACCATTCGCTTCCGCCCCAAGCACGCGTCCGGGTTCCCGTCGCTCGTGAGCGTGCGGCACTCGCTCTCGATGTAAGCGGGTAGCAACAACGAGACGAGGAACGGAGAAGCTCTGGTAAACATGAAGCGGCTGCTGCGGAGAAGCGCGCCGATGTCTCTCGCTGACGATGTCTCAGAGCCGCGCGGACGCCGCGCTCTCGACCTTTGCGAGCCACGCGAGCAGCAGCGCGCAGGTCTCGCGCTTGTGCGACCAGAGCAGCCAGTGGCCCGCGGTCTCCACGACCACGGTCTCGAGGTTCGGCACCACGCGGGGCATGTGCGCTGCGAGTTCAGGCGCCAGCACGGGGTCCCAGCCGGCGCCGACGTACAGCACCGGGTGCTGGAGGACGCGGGGAAGCTCGCGCTCGTCCGCGAAGTCCGCCGCGCGGGTCGCGTAGTAGTTGACGCTTCCCTTGAAGCCGCTCGCAGTGTACGCGCGCACGTAGAACTCGAGCTCGTCCTCGCTCAGGAGATCCCCGCGGCGGTGGTACAGAGGGTGATTGGAGCAGCCGATGCCGAGGATGACGTCCAGGAACGTGATCGGGACCGAGGAGGAGGCGGTGGGCTTCTGGCGTGGCGCGCGGTACACGGCTGTGAACAGCTCCCGCGGCGCGGCGTCGAGGTGCTTGGAGGAGACCTCCGTGTCGGCGAGGAACCGGACGTACGAGAAGCTCGGGAGCTTCGCGACGCACGCGTCGATGTCTACGAACGAGCTGCTCGGCGGCTCGTACGGCGTACAGAAGGACGCGACGCCGAGCACGCGGCTCGGGTGGAACAGCGCCATGCGGTACACGATGCTGCCGCCCCAGTCGTGGCCGACGAACACGGCGCGCGGGAGGTTGAGGATGTCTGTTGGGCGTCGGGAACGAGTGAGTGCACTGGTCAGTGTCCTGCGATCGGTGCGCTGACGCACCGAGCAGCTTAGCGAGGTCGGACGTGACGATCTTGCTTCCGTACGCCTCCACCTCGCGCGGCGCCGAGCTGCGGCCGAAGCCGCGGAGGTCTGGCGCAATGACGCGGTACTTGTTCGAGAGCGGCCCGATCGTGTGCTGCCCAGCATGCCGACATTGTGAGGTGACTCTGCGCTTCCTCCAGAAGGCATGATACGCTCGACGTACGCGCCAGGTGAACGCCAGGTCCGGCCAGCCGTGCAAGAGCACGACGGGCGTGGCGTCGCGGGGACCGACGTCGACGTAGTGGAGTGTGACGCCCTCCGCGACTTCAGCGAATTGGTGGTTGAGCTGCTCCCACTGGGCGACGATGCTGTTACTGCTGCTGCTACTGCTGGAGGCCACCATGACTGTCAGTGGCTGGTCGTCGGCAGATTGGAGAGTGCGTTCCCAGAGGCATGAGCTCGAGCTCAGTTTCCCTCTCTCGACGCCAGCACGACGGCGACGGTCGCTGCTCGGCACTTTGCTGTCGACATCCACGGTCGCCGCCCATGACAGAAGTATGGGTGACGAAAGCATCCACCCGTTCGAGACCTCGGATGTCGCCAGCCGCATCGAGAGCCTCTGGGTTCCATCGAAGGCTCACACCGCCTTGCGCAGAGGCTGTCGTGTCGGACTCGACATCAGCGTACCTCGGAGATACTCTCGCGAGTCAACAGGGCTCGTTTGTTCGAGCTTGACGTGGAGTTCCAATCGGATATCGTCGCAGTGGAATTCCGTGGGACTGGCGGAGCGGACTTCAGGTGCTGCTTCAACATGCGCTTCAACCAGATCTTCGGCAGCGGCGTCGCGTTTGACGGCAGGGCGCTCGACAATGCCAAGTGGCGATAGAACGCCGCATGGAGTTATCGTCACCGTCGCAGTGCGCTTCGGCGATCGCGTCCTAGTTGAAAGGTGTACTCAACTAAATAGCTAGTGACATCCTACTCTACAGTACAATACCAGGAAGATTGATCTCTCACAGCTCTCACGAGTTCCTCCCACTAGCGATCTCCAGCGAGGACGCGGTACATAATCTCATGAGATTGAAAAGCGGCGTGACGTGGAAGTGATCACCTCGTATCGAGAACGCCACCGTGTCGTGAGTCGCTCGATCCTCGCTCCTATCCGAAAAAGGAGCCAGCGCTTGAACGAAGCCACGACACTCCAGACACTCGAGCTTTCGCTGTCTCGCTGATGATCTTACTACTGCCCAGGAGTGTTCTCGCTTGTCCAGCGATCGGGTTTCACGGATATGCCAGTTCTCAACTTCGTCGCTCCCTCTACACCATGCATCCTGCCTTCCAAACAGCTCGCGACACCTCCACCGCCTACGCCGTGTTGTCAACCAGGGACCTCCTGCGGCGGATCAAGTGCTTCCAGCTCAGAAAGCGAATGCACGCGCTCTGGAACTACAGCTTAGGGGAGATGAAGAAGCGGCTCGTATCCCATAATATTCATGCGAAGGACGAGGATCACCTGCACGACCGGATACTGAGTCGCGCGGAGAGCGAGCACGAAAATTCGCAATGCTCTCTCGAAGCAAAGTGTGAAGACCACGTTCCGGACACTGGGCCTTGTATCAAAGGATCCCGAGTATGTCCCTGAGCCGGACCTCATGCGCATTGCTATACTTCGCGAACCGAAGCACACATCCGGTTGCAACCGGTCTGCATCAGCTTGGTCTAGTGGTTGCACAAGCACTGTCCGCCCGCGAGTCTCGATCTTACGACGTGCGAGGTCAATCGACTGGCAAGAGACTCGTCGTTCGACGTCCTGAAGTTGTTGCACCGATTCAAGTACACCTTCTCCGAGTGGACTCTGGCTGAGAGTGCGGGTCAGGGCGATCTCAACAAGGTTAAGTTACTGTGCGAACACCGCCGCGTAGGGAGGTTGGGATCCGTCGCCATAAGCCGCGCGATCGACGCCGCTGCGAGGAACGATTGGATCGGCGTACTCTTGTTCCTCCACGAAAAGTGCGAGTTCGCGTCGTGCACGACCGACGCGATGGACTACGCTGCGGAGAGAGGTCACGAGGATATCGTGCGCTTCCTCCACTTGAACCGCACCGAGGGCTGCACCACCGACGCCATGGACTGCGCTGCCGCCCACGGACACCACCCTATCGTACAGCTTCTGCTTGCCGAACGCACCGAAGGATGCACGACATTCGCAATGGACGAAGCGGCGAGTAGTGGTCACCTCAGTGTGGTGCAATTTCTGCACGACCAGCGACACGAAGGTTGCACGAAGCAAGCGATACGGTGCTGCGCGAGGAGGGTACTTGGATGTCGTCAAGTTTCTCCACGCGCGTCGAACGGAAGGCTGCACATCGGACGCGATGGATGGCGTGGTGGCAGGAGGTCACATGGAAGTCGTTGAGTTTCTTCACCAACACCAAATCGAAGGCTGCACCACTCATGCGATGAACAGTGCAGCAGCAGGTGGACACTTGGAGGTTGTCCAGTTTCTCCACGCCAACAGAACCGAGGGATGCAGTACGTGCGCACTGCATGATGCCGTTGTTGGTGGCGATCTCGACATTGTGAGGTTGCTGTGCACCAAGAGGTCCGAAGGCGAGTACCGGGACTCGCCAGTGGCAGAACTATGCCGATCCCATATGACCATCCTGAACTCTGCGACTTCCGTGAAAGAAAGCTGGCATCGGCGAGGGCGGCGCCGACAGTATTCGAAACGGCAGCTCGAATACGTGGCGCTGAATGGTGTCTGATCGAGACGCGTGCGAAGATCGACACTCGATCTCGAAGCAAAGCCGGCTCCATTGCCGTGCCGAACAGGTCCATCGAGGCGACGGCTGAGTCGTGCGGAAATCCTGAGCACATGCAGCACAGACATCGTGTTTGTTCCTCCGCTAGTGTGGGTCCGAGGAAGAACTGAGTCTGTATTGTTTGGATCGCGCATGAATCGTTTCGAGTCCGGGTGCCTCCACGGGCTTCCGTTTTGATCACCGGTTCGTGTTTCACGTATCGGGATATGCGGATACCATGGCGATCAGGACAAAGTGATGTCTGAGTACGTACTTGTACTTGTATGTGTTCATCGAATCAATACTTCAAAGTCCGAGGGGGAGCAGTTTTACAAAGACAGAGGTGGTCGCAAAAAACAGGAGATGGACTTCTCTTCTTGACTTCACTATGTGACTGTCCATTTGTAGGTTCTATTGCGATCCGCCAGCGGCACCAAAGCAGCTCCATTCGCCCTCCGCCCTCCCAGGCACGCGCTCCTCCTCGACCTCTGCACATGGCGCTGGCGCTCGCGACGTCGCTCGTGACGTTGCTCGCGCTCTATGGCGCCGCCGCCGCCGCGCGCTTCCGCGACAACACGCCGCTCTTCGAGAACTCGTTCCAGGTGCGCACGCTCGACGACGCGGGCTTCGCCGAGATGCTCAACGCCACGCACGAGGTCTGGCTCGTCGACTTCTACTCGCCGTGGTGTCCGCACTGCCGCGACTTCGCGCCCGCGTGGGAGAAGGTGGCCGCGTTCTACGCCGAGAGCCCCAACGTGCACGTCGGCGCCGTCGACTGCACGCAGCACGACGCCGTGTGCACGCGCGAGAAGATCTTCGGGTACCCGGCCGTCAAGCTCTTCCACGTGCCGGCGACCGCGGCGGCCGCCGTGCGCTACGCCGGCGCCAAGCGCGTCAATGACGTCGTCACGTGGCTCGAGGCGTCGCTCTACGAGGTCAACATGAACTCGGGCATCGACCCGGACACGATCCTCGACCGGATCGCGCTCGTCGAGAGCGACCGCGTCGCCGACGCCACGGGCGGCGACCCACTCGGCAAGCCCAAGGACCAGTCGCCCGCCATGAAGTACACGCGGCTGCGCGACGCCGGCGCCGCCGCCATCTTCACGCTCGAGAATCAGCTCTTCCTCGGCACGGACGTGCTCGAGGGCGAGCGCTACCAGGCCGCGATGCAGTGGATCGGCGCGCTCGCGGCGTCCTTCCCGCTCGAGATCAACCGCGCAGCGTTCGCGAACCTCGCCGAGTCGGTGGGCCGCAGCACGCGGTGGGACAAGCCGGCGTGGCTCGCGCTGCTCGGAGCCTGGAAGACGGTCTCGCACCGCACGACGTTCCCCAAGAACCTCCTCGCCTCGAACGAGGACGCCGGCTGGGCCGCGTGCGGCACGTACACGTGCGGCCTCTGGACGCTCTTCCACAGCATGAGCGTCGGCGTGGACGCGGAGCTCAGCCCCGGGTCGCCCGTGCCGTCGCGCCAGCCGAGCGAGGTCGCGGCCGCCATCCGCGGGTTCGTCGAGCACTTTTTCGGCTGCGAGCTCTGCGTCAAGCACTTCCTCGCGGCGAACCCGCCGCGCGTGATCGCCGACCTGGCGGCGCACGACGCCGCCGGCCCGCAGCAGCTCGTCGTGTGGCTCTGGCGGATGCACAACAAGGTCAACAAGGTCACGAAGAAGGGCTTCTGGCCGAGCGTGGCCGAGTGCCCCGTGTGCTACGCCGACGGCGTGCAGGCGCCGTCCTTCGACCCGAAGGCGCTCCGCGAGGACGGCATTGCGGCGTTCGTGCGCAGCGTCTACGGCCACCGGGAGGCCGACGTCTTCGCCATGGACGTGCAGGCGAACGGGCGGGCGGCCGTGCTGCTGGCGTCGCTCGAGGGCTTCGGCTCGTTGCTCGCGGCCGGCGCCTTCTTCGTCGTCTTCTTCGTCGTCGCCAAGGCGTATGGCCACCAGTTCGTCGACTTCCAGCGCAAGTTCGGCCGCCAGCACACGGCGTGAGGCACACGCCGAGAGAGAGAAAGTTGATTCTTGAGCGTCCGGCCGCTTTCGCCATACAAACGTCAAGTGTAATTGCTTGTCGTGTTGCACACGCGCCGCCCATAATCCGACTCGCTCTCCAGCAGCAGCAGCGAGAAGCGTGACGCATGCCCGGGAGCCACCACGGCGGCGACCTCTTCGGCGCCTTCGCGTCCGCGTCGGCGCCGCCGTCGCCGCCCGCGAGCCGCCGCAAGTCGCTCTGGAAGAAGAGCCACTCGCCGCCGCCGCCGCCGCGCAGCGCCAGTCCGCTCGTCGGCGGCCGCCACCGGCGCAAGGGGAGCGGCGGCTTCCTCGGCGCGCTCTTCCCCAAGCGCCGGAGCTCCGCGGCGGTCGCGACGCAGCACCCGGCGGCGATGGCGACGCCGACGCAGGCGCCTGTGACGCTGCGCCGCGGCCGCTCGGCGGCGCCGACGCCCGAGGCCATCGCGCGCGGCGTCGAGATCCTGCGCAGCATCTTCCCGGCGTGGGACGCCGACGCGCTGCAGGCGCTGCTCGAGTTCAACGGGTACATCATGGAGGAGGCCATCTCCGCGGTGCTCCGGGTCGAGGCGGACGAGGCGGCCGCCGCGCGCGAGAAGACGGAGGCAGTCGCGCGCCTGAGCTTCCCGGTCAAGAACCCGCTGCCGGATGACTTCCTGCGCGTGCGTGAGCGCAGAGAGAGAGAGAGAGAGAATGAGAGAGCGAGAGTGTGTGTGAGAGGTGATGAGTGGGTGAACTGACAGGCGCTGCGGTTGTGCGCAGCTGCCGGAGGACGAGCACGTGGTCGAGTGCTCGGAGGAGGAGGAGGACGACGACGACGAGGACGCCGAGAGCAGCGCCGTCACCGGCTCCCAGGACAACGACGACGATGAGAACGACGATGAGGACGCGGCTGCGGAGGAGGTCGAGTGCAAGGGCGAGCAGGCGGCGGCGGCGGACGCGTTCGACGACGACGACGTGTCGGACAAGTCGAGCAGCCTCGCGGAGGACGACGGCACGCTGTACGGCAAGGAGTTCTCGGTGGACGACGACGACCTGAAGGACGGCGACGCGCCCGTGTTCAACGGCGTCGCGGACCTGGCGAACAACAAGCTCGTCGCCGACTCGATGAACCAGAAGTTCCTCCCGGAGGAGCTGCGCAACGAGCCGTCGAGCATCCTCCACACGGCGCACATCGACGTCATCAAGCGCAGCAAGCTGAACCTGTCGGAGGCCGAGAACCGCATCCGCCACCGCGAGCCGCACCTCGTGTTCGAGCTGCTCTCGAAGGCGAGCGAGATCTACCGCAACGGGCTCATCTCGAGCCACGAACTCGACCACCTGCGCTCGATGGTCGTCAAGCGCATCCAGCCGTCCAAGATGGTGCGTGTTGTATGAGACGCTGAGACGCTGAGAGGCGAGTGCGATGAGCTGGTGGCTGACGAACGAGGCGGTTGGTCGGTGCGCACAGCTCACAGACATGACGATGTCAATGGACGGCATCATCTCGGACCACGAGTGGCACCTGTTGATCCTCAAGGCCAAAGGTGCGCTCGTCGGCAGCTTCTCGTCTATCGCGTGTGCGCTCCGCAACGTCCTCATGCCACTTTTGTGTCTGTGTCTCCAGGCATCCGCCAGGGACTGTCGATCCGAGTCATCAAGGAGGACTTTCGCGCCGCGCGCAGCAACACACACATGGTGCGCCTCGAGCTTCTGGCGACGCTCGTACACGCTTCGCAGCACACTCACGCTCACGTGTGTGTGTGATGGTCGTGGTGGGGGCGGCGTTGCAGGAGTACATGATCCGCGTCGTGGACATTGAGAGCGGTGTCGTGTGGTTCACGCGCAAGCGGTTCCGAGAGTTCTACAAGCTCCACCGGAAGGTGCGTCGCGTTCCGATGCTCGTTCGTTCGTTGCTCGTTCAGCGCGTCGCTAACGAATGCTCGGGATGTCGTGACGGCAGCTCTGCCGGCTGTCTAACCGCGTGAACGCGTGCGAGTTCCCGACGCGCCGCAGCGGCCGCAACTCGGCCAACTCGCTCGCGAGCGACCGCGCTCCCATCCTCGAGACGTTCCTGCGCACGACGGCGGCGCTCGTGACGCCGTCGCCGCTCACGTTCCTGCACGGCGTCGCGCTCAAGCAGCTGCAGCAGTTCCTGGACGTGCCGCACACGGGCCTGCTCGAGCGGAATCGGACGCAAGCGATCCCGCGAGAGCTGCGGGTGTTCGTGTACCACACCGTGCACGACTCGACGTCCCCGGAGGGGAAGGCGTGCGCCAAGTTCCTCGCCAAGATCAAGTACAACGGCGTGGACCCCGGGAAGAACCTGCTCGAGGAGATCGGCGACATCCTCGACGGCGTGCAAGAGTACATGCTCGAGCACCGGTTCGACGAGATGCACACGCACATCCAGAGGCTCATGGTGTACTACGGCACGAGTGGGAACGCGCACGGCGTCGGCGGCCGCTCGAGCTCGTTCGTGAGCCTGACCGGGGCGGACGTGCTGAGCAACAACGACAAGCTGCAGCAGATGATCTCGGACGCGATCCGGCACGAGCTCGAGGAGCGCGTCTGCGTGCCGCTCATGCTCGCGCTCAACTCGTACCTGCGCGCCAAGGTGGCGCAGAAGGAGTACCAGTTCCACCAGCAGGTGTTCCAGCTCAAGGGCAAGCCGCAGAGCTACTTCGGCATCCCGATCGACAAGATCTCGCTGAGCAGCTGGCGGTCCGTCGTGGACGCGATCAAGGAGATCGACGACGCGTTCCTGCCGCTCGACAAGATGCGCAAGCTCGTCGCGACGGCCCACGCGATCCACACGCTGCACAAGGCCGAGCGGCAGCTCTACCGCGCGAGTCTCCCGCGCACGCACTCTCGCCGCCACTCGATCTCATTCTCGTCGACGCCCCCGGCGTCCTCACCGGCGCGCGCGAGCGTCTTCGACTTGTCGGACGCGTCGGCCGCGAGCCACCTCTCCACGGAGCCGGACGCGTCGGCTCACGCCGAGGACGACGAGTCGGTGGCGTCGAGCCGCTCGTCGGCGAGGGACCCCGAGCACGAGGACGTGCTGAGCGGCGACGACTTCCTCCCGATCTTCGTGTACGTGATCGTGCACAGCGAGCTGGCGTCGCCGATCATGACGCAGGTGCTGCTGAACCGGCTGTGCGACCCGGAGAAGCGCCGCAGCGAGTCGGGCTACTACCTCGCGACGTTCGAGGCCGCGCTGCACTACATCCTGTCGCACGACGTGTACGAGGTCGCGGAGCACCTCTGAGCGGCGTCGCGAGTCAATGGAAGGCGTGCGTTCAGTCGTCTGCCCGGCCGCTCTCACTCTTACCGCCGGGACTTGTCGTGGACCTGGCGCTGCAGCACCGAGAGCTTGGCGTCCGACCATGGCGTGCCGATGTCTGCGTCCGGCTGCGGCAGCTTGGGGATCTCGAAGCGCGGGCGCCGGCTGAGCGCGTCGTCGATGATGGCCGTCAGGTCGCCGCCTCGCGTTCCCGCCGCTCCGGGCGACGACGACACGTTGTTGTTGCTGCTGCTCCCAGCGGGGACGAGCTTCGAGTCCGACGCGCTCGCGCCTAGCGGCTTGGACTTCTTGGACAGCTTGGCGACCGCCGCCCAGTCCGGCAGCGACGCGAGCACGCCGGCGTCGCTCGCCAGCTGCCACTTCATGCGGAGCGCGCTCAGGTCGCCCGCGAGCCGCTTGACCTCCTTCTGCGACGTCGCGCGCGTCCAGTCGAGCTTGTTGCGCACGTCGATGAACTTCTCGTCCATGAGCCGGAGCTGGTCTTCGAGGATCCTGGCGCCTTGCTCGAGCTCCTGGATCTCGGCGTCCTTGGCCGCGTTCTTCTTGAGCAGCGCGGTGCTCCGGTCGCGGACCTCGGCGAGCTCCTTCTCGGCGCGCCGGTGCGCGTCGACCGCCTTCGTCTTGGCGGCGGCCTCGTGCTTGAGGTGCACCATGAGCTTCTCGATGTGCTCGGAGAGCACCGCGATCTTCTCGGCCGCGTCCTTCAAGGTGCCGTCGCTCTTGACCCGCAGCTCCTTCTCCACGCGCTCGCGGCCGGCCAGCTCCACCGCCTTCTCCTTGAGCGCCTGGAAGTCGCTCAGTCCGCTCATCGCGGTCTGCAGCTCGCGCTCGAGGCACTCGGTCTGCTCCTGCAGCCGCTTGTTCCGACTGCGACACAGTCGCAGCTCGCGCTCGAGGCGTCCGACGCCCCCGAGTCCGTCGATCGCCGAGAACGCGCCGACGTTTGCGAGGTGCACAGACGCGCTCTTGTCAGCTTTCTCGGCGGCGTCGTCGGCACCTTCGCCTTCGTCCGAGACGGCGACTCGGTCAGACGCGCCGGTCAGGAGCCACTCGTGCTCGAGCGCCTTGAGCCGCAGCCGAACGAGCTCGTCGAGCTTCACGTGCTGGTAGAGACTGGCGTCGACGTCGCTCCCGGCCACGCCGCGCAGAAGCGCCAGCCGCACGTCTGTCACCTCGCTGCGCAGTTCGTGCCACTGGAGCTTCATGCCCTCGAACTTCTCGGCGAGCGCGACGTTCTTCTCGCCCTGGCGCACGAGCTCCTCGGACTTGTCGAAGATCTGCTGCTGCAGGTCACGGAGAGAGCCGGCGGCCGCGGCGCCGGGCTTGGCGCTGCCGCCGCACGTCAGGGAGAGCAGACTCACCTCCTCTTCGAGCTTGCGGATCTGCTGAATCTGCTGCGCGATCACCTCTCTGTCCGTGCGCTGCGCGTCGGCTACGCGCTGTTCGAGGAGCGTCTGTGCGGAGTCGCTCTCGACCGAAGCGCTCGGTGGCAGCCGCGTGCTTGCGTCGACACAGTCGGCTTCCGCTGCTTGGAGCTGCTTCGTGAGGCTCTGAACGCGACGCTCGAGGTCGGCTGCTCGCTGCTGGAACTCGGTCTCGTTCTCCTCGCATCGCTTCTCGGCGGCGCTCTTGTCGGTCTGCGCGACCTCATGCGCTGCGTGAAGAGCGTCGTACTCGGTCGTGAGCTGGGCGAACCTCTCGTTGCTCTCGTCGACCTGCCGCTGGAGGTCCGCAACCAGCGACTCGTTCGTTTGGCGCGTCGCCTTCTCCTTCTCCAGCTCCTCGAGGTCGCTCACGAGCTCGCTCGAGTACGTCTTGACGCTCTCCTCGAGCAGCGCGATCTTGTCTTCGAGCGCCTTCCTCTCCGCCTCCCACCCTTCGTCTGCCTGCCGCTTGCTGCTCTCCAGCTGCTCGTACGCAGCTCGCCACTGCTCGTTCTCGTCTCGATACGCTTCGTTCGCTTGGAGCAGCTCGCCGTACCGCAGCCGCTCCTGCTCGACGGCGAGCTGCATCTGCGCCTTCTCGTTCGCGTGCTGCCGATACAGCGCATCGTTTGCCTCCTTGAGCTGCGCCGCTTCTTCCTCCAGCGCCTTCACGCGCTCCTGCGTCATCGCGACGACCACCAACTAACGCGCTCCGCTTCTGCTCCTCAGCAGCGACACAAGGAACCAAAGTTACCACAGCGTAACGAAGTTCATAACCGAGTCTCATTCGACCAGCAGCTTGTCCAGTTCGTCCTGCCACGACAGCGTCTGCCGATACATCATGCATGGAGAGTGTGAGCAAAGACCAGACCCAGCGCGTCCACGCAAGAGCGAAGACGGACCTCGGAGGTCTCGTCCTCGGCGAAGTGCGCGTCGAGTTCCTTCAGAACGCTCGAGATCTGCAGTGTTGCAAGTGTCAACCGATCAGTGTCGACATCCCACTCGCCTGCGGCTGCACTGGCGAAGCCACGCACGGTTCGCAGGTGCAGCAGCAGCTCGTGTCTGCTGAGCTGCAGAGACCGATCGTCGGGCTGCGGGGCGGCTTCTCGCTCTACGAACTGCACCAGGAAGTCTTGTGCTTTCGCGCGCAGCAGCTCGCGGAACTCGACGAAGTTGATGCCCGAGTTGGCCTTCATCACGACCTGACACTGCTGCCGGAACTCGGCTCCGACGAGCCCAATCGCCTTGAGGTCGTCCAGTTCGGCTTCGACCGCCGCGTACTCGCGCTGGAAGAAGCCCCAGACCTGCCGGAGGCTGTAGCCGTTGAACCAGTTGTGGTTGATCGAGATCGTGTCCTCGAGGTTCTTCACCTGGTGGTACCACCCGCTCGGCACGAAGATCGCCTCGCCGGCCGCCTGCACGACGCGGATCTGGTGCACGTCGCAGGCGTGCGGGAACTGCTCGCGATCGATGTCCTCCGCCGTGAGGTCGGGGATCACATAGCGGTTGAACTTGTCCTTGAGCTTCCACTCCTGCACGGCGCGACGGCGGGTAAGGAGATCTGGAGCTCGATGCGAACAACGAGAGCTGAACACGCACTCGCACCTCGTCAGGGTGGACGAAGATCCACTCCTTTCGCCCGGTGATGTTCACCGACCAGCTATGGTACGTGGCTGTAAGAACTTGATGCAGGAAGAGTGACGCGAAGCTCTTCATGTACCAACCTGTACGACCGGAACACGTCGTGGTGCATCGGCGTCCAGCTGCCAGCAGGTCCTACAAGCGGAGACCCTCCCACTTAGCACCGATGCTGCAAGATCCGCCTTTGACGGACAGAGGCAGCGTACCGATGTACACGAAGCGGTAGTCGTCGTCGCCTTGCTGGTGTTGGTCCCACCACCTGCAACCACCGTCAGTTCCCGGGACTTCGTACACAGACTCACGGATCCTTGCTACCAAACGTACCAGTTGAGCCAATCGTCCTGGAAGAACACGGGCGTGCTGTGTGTAGCAAGAACACGTCCGTTCGACGCTGTGAACACTGCGCGCACACGCCTGACATCGCAGCTGAGCGCAGCCGCACGTACGTGTACACTGACGAGTCCTTGAACGCGTGGACAAAGTGCCAGTCTTTGAGGTAGCGCTTGCCTGCCTGCTTTGCCTCCAGCAGCGCCAGGTACTCGTCTAGCAGACGCATCGTCGCACACCATCGCACACCAAAGCAGTGAGCACACTGGAGCATTAGGAGGTGCACGAGGAGACGTTCATGTACCGAATCGCATGCTCACGCGGCTCTCTGCGCCATACTCGACCACGTCGCCGTCCACGACCTGTCGCCGCACGCGAGTGCGTCAGCTTGCACCTCTTGAGGTGCCCTCGTTCGTCACCGCACGAGACGCACGGGAACGACGGCGGCGCCGTAGCTGCTCGCGAGCGCCGCGAAGTTGATGCCTTCTCCGCCTGCAGCCGCCCATGCGATCGTGGCGACCTCGAACCAGCGGCTGGCGACGCCGCGCAGCTTCACAGGCGCGTTCGCGGCGAGGAACCGCGCGCAGAAGTCGTCGTAGCGCAGCGCGTCCGCGTCCACCTCCTCCATCGCCGACCAATGTGTCGATTTTGCCAGTTGCACAGAGCGAGAAGACCTTACGTGATTGCGTGTACTGTTGAGGACACTTGTCGAACACCGAGTCAAAGATCCGCCTGTAGTTGTCCACTTAGGGGCGATGGTGGCAGCGAACCAAGGCGCGGCGGCCGCGGCGCGCGAGCAGGCGGTCGCGCAGTACCTGGTGACGAAGGTGAGCTGGCGCGGGTCTTACCGGCGCGTGCTGGCGGTCACGCCCTCGAGCGTGCTCACGTTCGACCCCGAGTCGTTCGCGTGCACGGCGCACTGGGACCTCGCCGAGATCGCGGCCGTCGAGGTCGCGGACGAGCGCGAGCAGTTCGTCGTGCGCCTCGAGAGGGCGCGGCTGCGGCTGCCGCGCGTGCGCTTCCACTGCGCCGCGCGCGCGCACCTGCTCTCGCTGCTCGCCAAGCTGCGGCGCCGCTTCGCGCTCCAGCCGGCGCTCGGCGGCGGCGGCGGCGCGCACGCGCAGTGGCAGAAGTACCGGTGCATCGAGTTCTTCGGCGACGGCTCGTCGCAGTCGTCCTACCTCCAGGTCGGCGCGTCCGCGGTGCTGCTGCATGACGCTGCCGGCCGCCGGATGGACTCGTTCCCGTACGTCTACATGAAGCGGGCGGCGTCGACGCGCTCGCACCCGGACGGCATCGTGCTCGCGACGCCGTACGCGGAGCGGCTCTTCCTCTGCAGCCAGCGCAACGAGTGCCTCGGCGAGATCTACGTCGCGGCGGGCGAGGTCGGCGTGATGCTGCGCTGGGAGGAGAGTCCGCTGAACGTGCAGCTGCTGCGGCTGCGCCACTCGCAGCTCCTCGACCAGCCGGCGGTCGTGTGCTTCGAGGTGCTCAAGGCCAGCGACGACGGCCGCTACTTCGTGGAGGCGCAGCTCATCCTCCAGGGCGACGCGGTCGTGGAGGTCCATCCCAAGATGCGCACGGTCGTCGCGCGCAAGTACGCCCAGCTGCTCAACGTCATCCGCACGGACTGGGACGTCGAGACCGTCGGGCTCGAGTTCGCCGAGGGCGAGAGCCTCGTCGTGAAGCTCGAGGCGCGGGACCAGCTCATCGCGCTGCTGCTGCTCGCGTGCCGCGAGAGCGGCTGCGAGCACGTGACGCTCACCGCGAGCGAGATCAAGACGAACCGCGTGTACTACCCGCACCCGGTCGCGAACGCGAGCGAGGCGGCCGGCGCGTCCATGGAGAACTTCTTCCTCCTCCGACTGCTCGAGGCGAGCGAGGCAGCGAGCGAGGACGCTGTTGGTGCTGAGGGCGGGCGGCGACGCCTGCGGCGGCGGCAGAGCACGCCGGAGAGCAGCAGCAGCTGGCTGCCGCGCAAGGGCGGGCTCAGGAAGCGCAGCGAGGCGGCGCTCGTGGGCTCCCGGGACTCGTTCGAGACGGGCGAGTCGATGAACGACTTCCTGAGCACGAGTGTCGCGATGGAGGAGCTGAACGCCAACCTCCCGCTCAACGAAGTCAACCTCTTCTGCCAGAAGGAGGTGCTCAACGGCGCGGTCGAGCTGCTCGCGGAGCACCTGACGGCGCTCGTCATCACGCTGCGGCGGTTCGTCAACTCGGTGAACGCCGAGATCGCGACGACGCTGCAGGCGCTCGTGCGGCTCAGCTACTCGTCGCACGCTGCTCTGCCGGACCGAATGGTGCGGCCTGTGTCTACTGCTCTCTCTCTCTCTCTCTCTCTCTCTTGCTCGCTCTTGCTGCACACGTGCGCTGAACTGCTCCCAACCTCGCACGTGGCTGCAGATCCCGCGCGTGTTCGACGCGATGCACGAGCTGCTCCTGCAGCAGGACTTCCTCATCTGCTACTGGTGCCTCAAGCTGCTGCAGTGCTACTTCGATCCGCTGCGCACCGAGTACGTCTACGGCCAGCGCGCCAAGATTCTGCAGCACGTGGCGACGCAGCAGGAGCTGCTGAGCTCGCTCGTGGCGCTGCTGCCGTCGGCGTCGCCCGTCTCGACGCGTTCGTCGGGCTTCTGGCTCATGGGCAGCGACGGCGTGATGGAGCACATGTCCCGCCACTCGTCCCTCGACTCGACGCTGCAGTCCAAGGAAGCACGGCTCGAGAAGGAGATGAACGCCGTGTACTACGAGGCGCTCTTCACGGTCCACTACATCACGATCTACCTGCACGAGAAGAGCCGGCAGCAAGCCGGCGGCGGCGGCAGTGGAGGCGGCGGCGGCCAAGCAGCGCAGGCGCCGCGCGAGTTCGACCGTAGGCACGCGAGCCGCAGAGCCCCGCGCACGACGATCGTCGACGTCACGGCTGGGATCCCGGCCAAGCAGAAGCGCTTCCTCGCCGAGAAGCTGGTCGCCAAGCACGCGTTCCTCATGGACGCGGTCGTCGACACCCGCCTCGTCCGCACGTGCGCGTCGTGCGTAGCGCTCATCAAGTTCGTGACGCGCGAGCTTGGGAAGCCGAAGAGCGCGACGCCGACGTCAGTTCGACCCGCGGGCGGCGATGACCGCAGCGCTTCAACAGCGCAGCCCCCGATGGACGAGTCGATCTCGAGACGAGCGGTGAAGGACCAGTCGCTTGCATCGACCGAGAGCGGAGGCACTGCGCTTCCGCTCCAGAGCCGTCGCGGGAGAGCAGAGGAGAGAACGAGGCGCCGAGGCGCGTGGGCCGCCGACTTTCTCGACATCTGCGAGACGCACGACGGTCACGAGAACGGCGAGCTGTCCAACTTCGCGGCGAACGACGAGCTGGAGCGCCGGCTGCAGCAGCTGAGCGACTTCCTCGCGGCGCACGCGTCCAAGATCCGAGACCGCGACGACCGGTCCAACTTGTTCCAGGGCCAGCGCACCATCGTCGTCCCGCTCACGAGCTTCAGCGCGTCCAGCGACGACTTCGCAGGCAGCGAGAACGCGCGCTCGTCCGACTACATGACGCTCGAGCACTTGGAGGTGGTCCCGGGTGAACCGCACGACGCCAGCGCCGACGGCTGCCGCAACAACGACAACCACGACGGCAGCGACGGCGACGACGAGAATGAAGGCAAGGAAGACGACGCTGACGACGCTGACGACGCTGACGATGGCGGCAGTGACGTCGGGTCGAGCATCGGTTCGCTCTTGAGAGAACTGCACCTGAGCTTCCGCGCCAGCGCTGCTGACGCTCCGAGCAGCAGCTCGGAGCACTCGAAGCCCGCAGACTCGCCCTTCCGAGCGTCGTCGAAGCTCTTCCGGAGCTCCACCTTCTACTTCGAGCAGCAGGGTCCCGAGAGCGACGGCAGCTCGAACGTCGCCAGCAGCGGCCAGCGCCGTGAACAGGCTCAGGGTCGCCTTGCGACGTCGTCGTCGTCGCAAGGCCGGCACCGCCGGACGACCTCGGCGCCGAACGTCCGCGCGAACGCCCACCACTGCGACGCGTGCCTCGGCTGCAACGACGTCTGCGCCAACGCCGCGTGCTTCTTCTGCTCGGAGAAGAAGTACCAGCTCAAGGCGACGTTTCCGGACTCGCCGCTCACGAGGAGAGGCGCCAGCTCGTCGCCGCAGCCGGTGGCGCGTGACGATGGCGACAACTACGTCCACGCGGAGCGGACGTACTCGTCGTGCGAGGTGACGCGGCACCGGTCGTTGCGCTCGTGCTGGGTCGTCGTCTCCGGGGCGGTGTACGACATCACGGACCTGCTGAGCGTCCACCCCGGCGGTCTCCAGGTGCTGCTCCAAGCAGCGCAGCAGGGTCAGGACTGCGCGTCGATCATCGAGGAGCACCCGCCGTCGGCGCGCCGCGTCCTGAGCAACTACCGACTCGGCGAGTACTACGTGTGTGAGACCCGGACGATGCATCCGTAGCCTTCGCGGCGCCAGCTGCCAGCTGCGAGTCCGGTGCCATGTCGTGTGCATTCACTCTGTAGACGACGGCGGTCAGCGCACGGAGGCGGCGGCGGCGCTGCTCTTGAGCTTGAGGATCGCGCGCATCGTGGACTTGGCCATCAACGACGTCAGGCGCTTGCCGATCCCCTCGAGCGCTTCCGCGTGCACTGCACACTACGACCACGAGCAAGGAAGGCAACGGCATAGACAACGTGAGCGAACGAGCGAACGAGCGAACGAGCGAACGAGCGAACGAGCAGCTGGCGGTCGCCCCCGCACCTGGTCCGCGTACTTGGAGACCATCGTGAAGACGAGCGTCGCGAACTTGAGCGACTTGTGCAGCTCCTCGGCGCTGCCCTTGTCTTCCAGCGCAGCCTCGCAGCATGCGACGAAGCTGTCGACCGTCACGTCCGCGAGCGGCGCCTTCATCGTGAGCACGTTCTGGAGCACCATGAGCGCTGCGTCGCTCGTGAAGAAGTGGTACGGCGCCGCGTCCGCGTCGCCAGCGGCACCGCTGGAGCTGCCGCGCGCCTGCGACACGGACGCGAGCTGGAAGCTCTTGCCGATGAACCCGTCGAGCTGCTCGAGCGGCACGCCGTTGCGCAGGATGCGCGTGATCGCCTCGCCCTGCGACGGCCCGATGCCGCGCGCCGTGAGCAGCGGAATGAGCAGCGACTCGACCAGCGCGCTCGTGTACCGCTGACTGAAGAGCAGCGCTGTCTGCAGCAGCACGCGCGAGATCACGGACGCCGCCGCGCCGATCTTGGGGAGCACGCTCGTCTCGAGGAACACTGACGCGTAGCGCGAGCTCCAGTTCGACTCGACGAGCGCGCTGCGGACCACAGAACACGGTGTGAGTCAGCGAAGCGGGGGGAGGACAGCAGGTGGTCGCGTCGCTCACCTGCACGCACCTCGTGATCTGGAAGAGCGCTTCGTCGCTGCACGCGGCGAGCTGGAGGCGCTCGCAGAGCCGCCGCAGCAGCGTCTCGGCCTCCGCCTGCGTCGCCGAGGTGGCGGTGATCGTCTCCTGGATGAGCTGCACGCTCCCCCTCGCCGCGTCGTCCACCAGCGCGCGGCTGCTCGTCTGCGCCTCGGCGCTCGAGAGCTGCCTCCCGAGCCTCGACGCCTTCTCCTCCACCTGCGGAACCCAAACGCCACGCACGAGACACGACAGACTGGCGTCAGCAGCAAGTGGACAGCACGAGCCGACGGGAGCACAACCCACCTCAGGAGCCAGCGTGGCGGCGGACGGTGGATCACGACTGCCGCTGCTGCTGCCTCCTTGCTCGCCCACCCGCGCTCGCTTGTTCCGGCGGGCGAGCTCGTCGTCTCCAGCGTTCTGTTGCGTTGCGCTGCTGTCCCCCGACGCTGCGAAGCCTCCAGACGGAGAGATCTGGAGGCGCCGCGCGGCTGCTGGCTGCTGGGGCGTCCGCGTGAAGCGCAGCAGCACCTTTTGCTGATGCTGCTGAGCGTCACGACCACCAGCTTCTCCGATGACGTCGCCTTCTCTCTCTACGGACACCGGCGGCGCCAGTTGGGACAACGCCGGCACCGCGAGCCGAGCGACCGCGAGCTGCTTCATGGCGTCTCGGAACGCGGCGTCTCGCTGCACCGCAGCCAGCGACGCGTCGTCGTCGTCCTTGTCGCCGCCGCCCATCAGCCTGCGTTCCTGCTCGTGTCGCTCGTCATCCGCCTCGCTGCCAACTGTAAGCGCCGCTGTTGCGCGCAGCAGAGAACGCGCCAGCGCGCAGCTGACGGCATCAGCGTCCAGCGGCACGCGCCGCTCCGCGACCAGCAGGAAGCGCAGTGCGAGTCGCCGCACCGCCAGCGAGAGCGAGTGGGCGTCGCGGGTGCCGCCGACGAGCCGCACGAGCGCACTCCAGAGCTCACGCTGCGCGGTCTGCGGTAGCTGCTGCTCCAGTCGCAGCCCGGAGACCCCGGTACGCAGTAGCTCAGGCTGCGCGAGCATGGTGAGCTGCTCGACTGCGTCGCTTCGGTGCTCTGCGCGCGGGAACAGAGGCGAATGGACATTCGATAGAGACGCGGTGAGAAAAGAGCGCATTGGAGCCGCACATACACTCGCTTGCAGATGCACGCGGTCACCCACCGTGGAGCAGTGCAAGCACGCCTGCAGCTCCGCGAGCGTCTGCTGCGAGCTGGAGCTTGGCGAACATGTTGTCAATGGGCTGTCGATAACTGCCATCTTGGGAATTTTAGACATTTTGGACATTGTGATTTACCGATATGTTGCATGAAAAGAGCAGTTTCAAAGATTGAACGTAATGTGACATTCTCTAAATACAATTATAAACAGCGTAAATTTTAAGTGTTATTTTGAGGAAGCAAATATAAACGTAAAAACGTTTTCATCATAACAACAACAGCAGTATGTGTGTAAGCGCGCTGAAGTGCACTCCTGTAGCGCGCTGTTTTCAACTTGCTTAAGGTTCGTGCGCCAACTTCAGCAGTTCGTTGCTAAACTGATTTTTACACGAAAATCTTGATTTACCTCTCAACCGAATTCAAATCCAATAAAATAGGCATTGCGGCTTCAACTCGAAATGATAAAAGTAAACTGCCACACGGATTCAAAAATTGCAAGTATGAACATATGGAATTAAAAAAAAACTGGATTCGTTCAAGCCAGATTGTCTAATTTATGTTTCCCCTCATTTTTGTAAGATGGGTACCATTTTGAGGGCGTTCTTGTGCGGATTTCTATATCTCCTGCGGTCTAGCCTCGATTTCACAAAAAGTTACACTAAACAGTAGCCTCTCCTCGTGCTAGTGCGCATGTATGTTTTCAGATTCAAAGATCAAGCCAATTGCTCGAGCGGTTAAAAATAATTTTAGCTACGTTTCTCAGTCAACTCATTAGTAAAATTTTGTAGTGCTGACAAATGATTTAATCAGCTTTGTGGGGCTAATATTTAGTCACAATTCGATGTTTTTTGTTTACACAGGGTGAACATGATCGAATAAAGTATAGCAAATCAGCGTTTTAAGGGGGTACTATACTACTGGTACATTAAAAAAAGAATCCATGTTACCATCTAAAAGATAGTTGTTTCATCTCGATCGATTTCGAAGAAGTCCAATACTTCTCTTGTAGAACACCGATGAGCATCAAACTTTGGTAAGCTTCACTCAACATATGAGCGCACCCACTTTACAAGTTTCAGCCCAATCCATAAAGGAGCGGTAAAGTTAGTAAGTTCAACCGCATAAGGAAATGTACCCTTCTTACAAAGATTGATGATTAATACAAATTGCGACCGATATTATATTGTAGCCGGCTGGAGCATGACAAGAGATGAGTGCACGCGTCCACAGACATGTGCACTCATTTCACAACTCCATCCGCTTCATGAAACACATGTGTGCACACGCGGTGCAAATTTCAGTCCAATCCATAAAGTACCGGTGAAGTTTGTAACTTCAACTATATATGGAAATTAACGCTTCTAACAGAGATTGATGATAAAATAATCCCTGAACTAACAGTCAAAGCGGTCAAAAAGTACCGTCCGAAAAGTCTAATACTTCCAAAATATCAGCATGTTGTCAGAAAGTAGGACATTAATTAGCACCTCGATTAAGACAACATATTTCAACTATCAAAAGTTATTACCCCTAAGAAATAGAAATGTCGATCCCACCAACATCTTCCTTGTTTAACAGACGTGTCGATGTTGCTGTGAAATACGTCGGCACCTTACATCATTTATTTTGTTTATCCTCAGAACTCGTCTTGCGAGTCGGTGAGTCGTCCGATTCGGAGTCCCTCATGTCCTCTACAACCACCTCCTCTCCATCCGCTTTAGTTACCACACGAAGATCCGCTGCGTTGCCCGTGTCGTAAACATCGACTTACGATCGTCGCGTGATTTCGCCTTTGTTTAACTTTCGGAGCATGCAAACGTTATTTCGCATGAGACGTTTTATGAATGCGCGGTCGTGAAGAACCAGCAAAAAAACTGCGTTGCGGAACAGCCCACGCCGAGGTGAGTTCAATACTCTTTGATCATCGGCAGCAGCACTGCAGTTGCAACAAAGCATCGTCAGCGCCAAGGTTCGCACCGCTAGGGCTAACTAGAGCTATGCGGTGACTGGAAAAAGCGTCGAACTCTGATATGAACATTCCGGTGTTGGCTCCATCCTCAACGGTATACGCCCAACGGAATGCCAAACCCACCAATTTGAACGGGGTTCTGTGAGAGGGAAAACTTTGATCACACCGTCGTTGTGCATGTCGCAATTGGATTCTTGGACATTTCGGAATCTTGTCCTCATTTGAATGAGGCCGTCGTAAAACCTGAGCCTGTATAACTGAACGCGTTCGTGTGATCGTGTGCGCGTACGTACTTATTTGATGTGAGCAGGTACGTGTTGCCATCAATAGTCTTCGTCGCGGACCGGATCAAGTGCAGGAACTCTAAACGCGTCAACGATTTCGGAAAGAACAGAATGTCGTCCGCTCCACTCACATCTTCTCCGTCGTGAGGTACTGGTGGTGGTGCGGACTCGTCGCTTCTGCATAATTTAATCAAGGGTCGTATGGCGTCGTCCGTCTCTGGAGCACTATACCTATTGCCCATAGTGCATGTCCTCGCGTGAGCAGGAACCACGCGACGGATCGTTTGCTGTCTGAGAGGTGTTTCTGCCCCTTCTGTCGCGTGGCAGACCCTTTCGCTGTTGCAGTTGCTCTGCGCTTCCGCTTCTGCTGCTTCGTCGGCCTGATTGACCGGGCGGTGCCGTCGGCGGCGTAAAACGTTGTTTCTTCCCAGGAGCTTGTACAGCAGGCGGATAAGTTGGGCGTTTAGACGAAGGTGTCGCCGGAGGAGGCGGAGGTGGAGGCGTTGGTGTATTTTTCATTTGGTACATTTTTGAAACATTGATCTGCAAATGTGGCAGAGTATGTATGGACATCTGCGGATACATCATTTATGACAACCAATTTGGACAGTCAAAATGGAGAAACCAAATATTCTTGTGTATCGATATTTGTGTTTATTTGCTAGATTTTTTAAAAAATGCAATCACAATTACCTGATTTATACTTTTCTTGAGAAAATAAATCAAAATCAGGTAGCTGTAATTGCAAAATAAAATCAGGTGATTGTGTGTTCTTGATCTTTGCTTCGAGAGGACGGCAACACGATGTCCTGCTAAGGCAAGACTCACTGCAGTGCCCGCTCCCGCTGCACAGGATTGTCAGGTTCAACGGATTCGCGACCATCAAATCACTCGAGGCGCAGAGCCTGACCTCATCGCCGCTACTAGCGATACCACATCAGAGCTTGTCACGACCTCATGGCGAAGTGATCATAGGTGCTCGCGGTGGATTTCGCCAGGTCGCCCGAGTCGCCGCCACGGATGGCGCTCTGGATGTGTGGAACTCGACTTTCTTTCCTGAACTGCATGCTCAACGGATGCCGATTCTCCTTGCCTGCCCACTTTCACACTCGCCTTGCAGCAGACAAGCATCTTACCAGTCATGAAGATCTCCACCGCGTTCCTCTCGGCACTCGTCGCTGCCTTCATCGCCGCTGACGCCACCAACGCGCTCCAGGACGCCAGTACCATCTACCTGCGCGTCCACTCGAACACGAACGAGGCGAACAAGCAGCAGGAGGCCGTGTGGGCGGACAGCGTGGACGCCGAGAGCGGCGACGCGGAGTCCACTGATCTCGCTGCCGCCGCCGCTGCTGTTGCTGCTGCTAGTCCAGCTACTGCTCTGAAGGCGGCGCTGGTGAACTGCCCCAAACCGCGCGACGAGAACTTCGCCTCCCAGTCACGCACGCGCGCGTGCAGTCGTTTTCGGGTGACTACAGGATCTACTACCGCATGAGTGGAAACCGGATCCGCTACCGCTGTGCCTGCAGCAACGCCTACGACGGGGACTTCGAGTCGTTCTTCGGAGCGAACCACAAGTACGAGAAGTACGGCGCACGGACGTACACGAAGGACCCGAAGGCAGATGCCAAGGCGCTGAACTCGCAGGGAGTGGACGTCATCACCTTCGACAAGATCACCGACTACATCGCCCGTATCACCTCGACCGAGAAGGACGTCTGCTAGGCGTCCGCAGTTGCGAGCAGCAGTGTAGGTACTCGAGTCGACCAACTTGCGTATCCCTCCTGCTATGCGTCAGAGTTCACACGAACACGCGCTCGGCTTCGGTGCTAGCCGGGTGCAAGCTGCTCCGTGCTGCGTCATCGCGCATCGAGTTCGTTCAAAGTCGACGCTGTCGCGACGTCACCACCCTCGATGCTAATCAATTTATTGCTTGACACGCAATGCGAAGAGCTCTCGCGCTCACCCGCTGCCGCCGTCGTCACTCGTCGATCCGCCGCTGCGCTCTCAGCACGCAGGCCTCCCCGATCGACTTCGACGCCATGGACGCGCTCTTCACCTTCGTGCCGGAGCTCGCGGACGACCCGCCGGCGCTCGTCGCGCGCAGCCGCGAGACGCTGCGGCCGATGGGGCGAAGCGACGACTGCGTGCGGCTGAGGCTGCCCGGCGACGACGCCGACGCTGTTAGCGACGGCGCCTCGCTGCGTGCGACCCTCGGCCTGCAATCGCTGCGCCGCACGGCCATCCTGGAGATCCACAACCCGTCGGCGCGCAACGCGCTGAGCGGCAAGATGATGGCGGAGCTCGCGGATGCCGTCGCGCGCCTCGAGGACCCGCGCGTGCACGGCGCGCTCAACGCCGTGGTGCTCGCCGGCACGGGCGGCTGGTTCTGCGCCGGCGCCGACCTGCGCGTGGCGCAGAAGCAGCTCGCGTCCAACGACGCCGGCACCGCCATGAGCGCGCTCATGGTGGACACGCTCACGCGCTTCCGCCGCCTGCCGCTGGTGAGCTTCGCGGTCGTCGAGGGCGGCGCGTACGGCGGTGGAGCGGAGCTCGCCACTTCATGCGACTACCGGATCGTCGAAGCGAGCGCGATCGTGCAATTCGTGCAGGCGCGCATGGGGGTCTCGCCCGGCTGGGGCGGTGGAGCGCGCCTCTACAAGCTCGTCGGCCGCCAGCACGCGCTGCGGCTGCTCTGCACCGCGACGAAGACCAGCGCCGAGGACGCCGTGGCGCTCGGACTCGCGGACGTCGTGTTCGACAAGCAGCGCGAGGCGTCGGAGCGCAAGATCCTGGGCTTCGTGGCCGCGTTCGACCAGGTGGAGCCGGGTACGTGCAGGTCGCGCAAGTGCGTCTGGTGGTCCTTGTGCGGTGTGCTGACTGGCGGGTTCGCTTGTTGCAGAGGTGCTCCACGGCCAGAAGCGCGTGATTACGAACGCCGACGACGTGAGCCTCGACGACCTGGCAGCGTTCGAGCACGGGGTCTTCAAGTCGCTCTGGGGAGGACCGGCGAACTTGCGCGCGCTCGAGTCGTTCAAGAAGAAGACGCCGTCGCCCAAGGCAGCGAAGGACTGAGGTCGACAGCGAGCACTCTCTCTCGCTTTCACGAGCATCCACAAAGCACGAGATGAAGATGAACGCTGTTCGGCTCTCCTCAACACTCTGCGTGCTCGATGGCTTGTGGTGGTGAAGGCGCCAGTGGCTCGCTGGAGTGGTCGGTTGGCTTCATAGGCGCCTTCGACGAGCTGGTGCCAATCGATCTCGAGAGCAGATGCGAACCCCGCGCGAACTCTGTCAGCGTGCTCCTGCTGGCGATCGCAAGCGCGCGCTTGTGCAGATCCGCCTGACGCGCTTTGATCGTCTGAGCCCGATCGACTGCGGCGCGCTGCCTCGCCTTGGATGCGTCCGTGTATCTCGTCTGGAGGTGGGCGACGTGAACCGGAGTCTGCAGGCTCTGCTTGCCTGTCTGGCCTCTCCTGCGGTTGTACCACCGCTGCTCCTTCTCGAGCGCTCTGCATGCTCTCTCGTGCTGCGCCAGGAGCTGCTTCTCCTCGACCAGATCCGCGTACCGCTGCTCGCGCGAGCGACTGACGCCCATTTGCTCGTAGATCTTCCTGTTCGAGGCTCGGAACTGCTCGCGCTTCTTCTTCGCCGTGGCGGCTGCGGCTGCCCCTTGAGCTGCGATCTGGCGCTGGTTCGTCCGGTACTCGGTGATCCGCTTCGCAGCCACCGCTGCGCGTTGCTCTGAGAGCCGAAGCTGTCGCAACGTCTTCTCCGTCTCGCGGATCAGAGATGCTGGCGCTGGAGGCGGCGGCACTGACAGCGCCGAGTCTTCTTTTCGATGAGCGTGTATGCGCACGAGCTCCTCTTCATCTCTGGCTGAACGCACCGCCACGCGAACTTCGTGGGAGTGGCAGTCGCTTTGGTTGTCACTGGCGACGACAGTTCGAGAGTCTGGTGACGCGAAACCCGGAGAACTGGTCGCGTGCACCGCTACTCGTACAGATGCGCTTGTACCTTCCGCTCTGGAGTCGCTGGTCGATGTCGTCGATTCTTCAAAGTCGTCGCCGTTGGTATCGTACTGCTCACAGTCGTCTTCGTCCCTGTCGTCCACCTCGCCACCGCCGACTCCAAGAACTATCTTCGCAGGCTCCGATGCCAATGCGATGGTCTTCGACGAGACGACCGATACGCCGTCAGCAGCAGAGCGCAGCGGGTGAACTTGACCCACAGCATCGAGTTTCTCGTGCTCCTCGAACTCGTCGTCCTCGTAGCGTCCGCTGTCTTCAAGCGGAGAGCTGCTCTCTCTGGTGGCTTCCATCGCGTTGACAGCGATAGTCTCAGCTCTCGAGAGGAGCGCGTCCGCGTCGGAACCAGAAGTGGATGTGTGGTAGTTGCTCGAGACCACCGCGCGATAGCATCATGCTCAGACCACCTCAGTCTCGACGCCGATCTTCCAACTAAAATTGACACCAAGGGCTGAGAGCTGAGAGCTGAGAGCTGAGAGCTGCTAACATCCTTCGGCTTCGGTGCCATTCAGCATCATTTCTGCTTTTTCCCGATCTTTGGACATGAGCTCAGCAGCCACCGCCGCTGCCCGCGCCGCCGCGCAGTTGCTCGTGGCGGCCGCCAAGAACGGGCGCGCGCTCGCCTGCGACGTGGACGCCACCGCCTTCATCCTCGCGCACCCGCGCGGCGCGTACACGGGGGCGCGGACGGTGGCGCAGACGCGCATCTTCGACTACGACGCGCACGTTCAGCGCCTCGGTGGGTCTGAGAGGACAAGGCTGTCGTGTGATGCTACTGGCTTCCTGACGCCGTCGTGCGGTCGGCAGTGGACTCGACGCTCGCGATGCAGGCGGCCGCCGGCCGCGTGCTGGCGCCGCGAGTCGTGGCCGACGCCCTGCGGCCGCGCACGGAGGCGACGCTGCGCGCGGCCATGCGCGAGTTCCGGCGCCAGTTCGGCGCGGAGCCCACAGAGGAGTACAAGATCACGGTGCTCGTGTGCGCGGACGACGCCGCAGCTGCGTACGACGCCAGCAAGGTGGGTGGATGGACGGATGGGCGGGCGGACCAGCGATGCTGGACGACAACAGGTCGCACTGACGGACGCGCCGGTGCTGCTGCGTAGCTGCTCGAGCAGACGGACGTCTACTGCCACATCGGCCTGCTGCCGCCGCTGCGCTCCGGACGCGTCAAGCTGCTCGTGGCGGGGCTGCCGCGCCAGAACGCGGTGGCGAAGGACTCGGCGTGGGTGCGCGAGCGCCAGGCGATCTACGACGCGATGCCCAAGGACGTGGAGGAGATCGTGCTCATGGACCCGGCGACGCGCGCACTGCTCGAGGGCTCGCAGACCAACTTCTACGCGATCCGCGGCGGCACGGTCTTCACGGCGGACGCCGGCATCCTCAAGGGCACCGTGCGGTCGCTCGTGCTCGAGGTCTGCGCGGAGCGCGGCATCCCCGTGGAGCTCGCGCCGCCGTCGCTCGACGACGTCGACGACTGGGACGGCTGCTTCATCTCGAGCACGTCGCGCCTCGTGCTCGCCGCGGCCGCGATCGAGTACGAGCACCCGGCGAGCAGGCAGCGCGCGACGCGGTCGTTCGCCGCCAACGCCGCGCTCGACGAGATCGTCTCGGCCGTGCGCAGCTCCGTGCTGCGCAAGAGCGTCGAGGTGTTCGAGGCCAGCAGCTGAGCAGCGTGCGTCCACCGCGTCAACAGACGATCAGCCGAGCGGCTCCAACGTCAGCTCGTCGTCCGCGTCTTCGCCCCCGTGCTGCGCGCCGCTCGCCTCTGTGTCGATGGTGCTCACCTGCTGCTTCGCAGGCTCTTCGTTGTCGCGCGCGACAGCTGACGATGCGACGTCACGCTCCTGCGGCCACGCGGTCATGACGGCGCGCGCCTTGCAGCTGCGCTGCCGGAGCACCTGCTGCCGCTGCTCCTCGACCTCCCGTCTGCGCGCCGCCGCCGCCTCTCGCGCCGCCGCCTCGTTCGCCGCGCGCAGCTGCACGACGCGCTCCGGGATCTCGAGCCCCAGCAGCTTCCACCGGACGAGCGGCCACGCGCAGAACTGCTCGAGCACGCGCGCGCGGTAGCTCTTGCGCTCGAACCACCGGCGCAGCGCCAACGCGGTGCGCTCGCGGTCGTTGAGCGCCGCGCAGACGCGCGCGAGCCGCAGCCAGTCGTCCGCGCCGTCGGCGTCGGCGGCCTCCGCCGGTGCGACGCGTTGGCGCTGCACCTGCTGGCGCTTGGAGACGAGGTGCGCGGGCGGCTCGCGCTGGCGCCGCAGCATGAGCTCGTACGCGTCGCTCGCGAGTACGAACTCGCGCTTGGCGAAGCACGCGTCGCCGAAGCGGCGCCACGTGTCGGGCGCCTTGAGCCAGTCGCGCCAGGTCGCGTGGCGCCGGCCGCCCGCGCCGCGCGTGTGGCGCTTGAACGCGTCCTCGTACGCGACCTCGCAGAGCGCCCGCGACAGCTTCCCCTCGCGCTGCAGCGCGCGCGCGATGAGGAACTGCACCTCGAAGGGCTCCCAGCACCCGAACGGCCGCGCCTCGAGCACGTGCAGCAGATACTCGCGCGCCTGGCGGAACATGCGCAGCGCGAGCATCACGACGGCGCCCCGGAAGATCACCTGCGCGAGGCGCGCGTAGTGCGGGAAGCACTGGATGACGGCGCCGAGGAGCTCGGCCGCGAGCCGGTAGCTGCCCGCCTGCTCGAGCGCGAACGCCGTCTCCTGCAGGAACGCCGGGCTCGTGAGCTGCGCCACGTGCGCGCCGGCCTGCTGCAGGAAGAAGAGCGACTTGTCGAGCCAACAGCGCCGCGCGGTGCGCTCCCAGAGCTGGAGGCAGCACCGCGCGAGCTGCCGCACGAGCGCCGGAGGCGGCGGCGACGGCCGACACGCGGCCACCGCCTCGCGCAGCGACTCGAACGCCGCGGCGAACTGCTGCTGGTGCATCTGCACGCACCCGCGGCGCGCGGCCTCGGAGCGCCACACGTGGCCGAGGAAGTGGCGGCCGAGCATCCGCCAGCGCTCGCGCGCCGCCGCCCGCGCGCGCAGCTCGTCGTCGTCGGAAGCAGTTGGCGGCGGCGGCAGACGCGAGAGGATCGGGTCGTCCTCGAAGAACTCGTGGTAGAAGAAGCGGCGCAGCTTGCGCCGGCGGGGCGGCACGCGGTCGAGCGGCAGCTCCGCCTCGTGCGCCAGGTGCGTCTGCACGGCGTCGTAGTCGAGTGCGAACGGCGGCACCGCGCCGACGAGCTCCTGCAGCACCTCGACGTTCGCGCGCAGGAAGGCGCCGTGGAGCCCCACGAGGTGCGCGAAGGCGGCGGCGTCGTGCGGCCCCCAGAGCAGCTGCTCGAGGCGCTCGCCCTCGTCCTCCCAGTCCTGCCGCTCCATGCTCGCCACGTCCTCCTGCATCATGCGCAGCGTGCGGCGCGCGCACTCGCGCTTCTCGTCGCGCTTGGCGCTCGCGGCCTCCGCCTGCCGCTGCGCGCGCTCCTGCGCTTCCATCGCCTGCCGCTCGCGCTTCTCGCGCGCCGTGTCCGCCAGTGCCTGCGCCAGCTGCACGCGGCGCTGCCGGAGCTCCTCGTCGTGCATCTCCTTGCGCCGCCGGGCCTCCAGCAGCTGCTCGCGCGCGCGCGTCTCGTCCGCGCGCGCGAGCGCCTGCATGCGCTGCAGCTGCGCTTGGAACGCGTCGGCCCTGCGCGCCGCCTGCGCGACGGCAGCTGCGCGCTGCTCCTCCGCCTGCATGCGGCCGCGCTCGGAGCGCTCGCGCGCCTCCTCCTCGAGCCGCAGGCGGCGCCGCTCGCGGCAGAGCTGCAAGTGCGCGGCCTTGCGCTCCGCCTCGCGCACCGCGGCGCCCAGCGCGTCGCTCTGCGCCATGCGGCCGCGTTCGCGCCGCTCGCGCTCCTCCTGCTGCTTCTGCGCCTGCACGCGCGCGAAGTCCATCGGGTCGGTCGAGTACCGCAGCTGCTCCCGCGCGCGCTTGGCCGCCCAGTGGCTCGCGGCCGCCCGCTTGCGCTCCTCCGCGAGCCACCGCCGCGCGCGCGTCTCCTCGAGCGCCAGCGCCTCGCGCTCGAGGGCCTCCCGCGCGCTCTCGAGCCGCCGCTGCGAGACGAGCAGCTGCGTCGCACGCGCGGCCTCCACCGCCGCCTGTTGCGCCTCGCGCTCCCGCGCCTCGAGCGCCAGCTGCGCTTCCCGGCGCTGCTGCTCGCGGCGCTCGAGGCGGCCGAGCGCCTGCGCCTGCTGGTCGCGCGAGAGCTGCGTCCACGTCTGCTGCTCGGCCGCCCGGGCGTCCGCGCGCCGCTGCTGCGCCTCGAGGCGCTTGCGCTCGTCCTGCTCGAGCACCGCGAGCAGCTCGGCGAGCCGGCGCTGCTCCGCGTCGTGGAGCAGCTGCTCGCGCTTCGCCACCTCCTGCAGCCGCCGCCCGTGCTCGAACGCGCGTCGCCGCGTCTCCGCGACCACGTAGCGCGCGCTGAGCTCCTCCGCGAGCATCAGCGAGCGCTCGTTCTGCTCGCGACGTGCCTCGCGCAGCTGCTGCCGCCGCAGCGCGTCGGAGGCGGCGGAGCGCAGCGCCCGCACGTGCTCGCGGGTCTCGAGCTCCGCCTGCGCCATCGCCGCGCGCGCGGCCGCCTCGGCGAGTCGCTCGTGGACGGCGGCGAGCTGTTCGTGCTTGCGCGTTGCGTCGCGCTGCTCGCTCTCGAGGCGCTTGGCGTGCGCCTGCTGCACGGACGCGCGCTTGGCGGCGGCGACGTCGCGCTCGCGCGCGCGCAGCACCGCGCGGAGCTCGTGCACCGAGCGGAAGAGCTGCGCGCGCGTGGCTTCCACTGGCCGCGCGAAGTGCGTCGCCGCGATCGCCGCGTTGCGCGGCTGGTGCGGCGCGTCGAGCGCCACGTGCGTTTCGGCGACCAGCGAGAGCGCGCGGTTCACGAGCGCAGCGAGCGCCGGCGGGCTGCGCGCGAGCAGCTCGTGCAGCCGGTGCAGGTTCCCGGTGGGCGAGAGCGCCGCCAGCATCCACCGGAGCCGCTCCTGCAGCGCCTTCTTCACCTGGCGGCGCGTCTGGCGCCCGCGCCACGCCGCCTGCAGCCTCGCCGCGTACAGCGTCTCCTGCGCGCGGCGGCGCGCCTGCGCTCGCAGACAGCGTCTCGCCCAGCACTGGAGCGCGAGCGCCGCCCGCCACTGCGTCCACGCCAGCGCGAGTCGCGCGCGCGCGCGAGTCCACGTGGAGCGCCGGCGGCGGAAGACGCGCTGGATCCGGAGCGCGTACGGCGCGAGGCGCTCGAGACGCTGCTGCTCCAGCCGGTGCCACGCGACGAACGCGCGCCACGCCTGCCAGCGGGACGCGAGCCGGTGGCGCGCGTAGATCCGTGAGAGCGGCGCCAAGCTGCGCGGCAGCGACACCTGCTGGCGGATGTCCGCGAGCAGCTCCTGCAGCTGACCCGCGGCCGCCTCGGACTGCGTCTCGACGCGGCGCTGCTCGCGGCAGAGCTGCTGCAGCCCGAGCGCGAGCGCCGCGCCGTCGACCTGCCCTTTGTCCCGACAGCTGCGCGCGAGTTCGTCCAGCGCCGCCTGGGCGCCCGAGTGCGTCGGAGGCCGCGGCGCCTGGGTGCTCGTGTAGGGCTGGGGCTGGGGCGGTGCTGCTGGCGCGGGCGAGAGGATCTCGCGGACGACCTGCCGGTTGCGGCGTAGCGCCTGCGCGCTCTGCTCCGTGCGCCGCAGCCGCAGGTAGTCGATCGGCTCTGGGCTCAGGCTCGCTGTTGGCGCGCGCTTCCTGGAGCTGCGGCGCGTGGCGGCGTCTGCTGCTGGGAACCTGCGCAGGCTCGTCGACTGGTTGATCGAGCGCAGCGTGCCCGGTTGGAGCTGGAGCTCGTGCGGCGGCTTCCTGGGCGGCGAGCAGCTGCCGCTGCCAGCTGCTGCTGGTGATGCGGCCGCGTCATGTTGGCGCAGCGCGACGCTCGACGACGACGGCAGCTCGGGCGGCAGCGCGCGAAACTGCATGCGGTCGCCGCCGTCCTTGGTATTGCGTCGGTATCAGAATCGTCACTGGGAATCGGCTCGGGTGTGTCGAATGCGGTTCTAATCTTCAACAGGCGCCGGAGGATGGCGCTTGCGACGTCGACGGCCGCTGCGGCCGGCGGAGCGAAGAAAGCGCCGGAGGAGCCCGAAGATGACGGCGGAGACAGCGCTGGCAGTGGCGACGAGGGCGAAGGTGACGATGAAGCAGACGACGCAGAGGAGGAAGACGACGACGGCGAAGACGAAGAAGACGACGAAGTCTCCGGAGAGCACGCGGCGTCGAATCAGCAGAAGCCGCAGCCGCCGCAGCGAGCGAGCGCCAAGGTGCTCGCGGCGGGCCACTCGCCGCCCAAGTTTGTGCCGCGGCCGAAGAAGCCGGCGGACTTGGACGGTCGCACGGTCGTGGCGCAGAAGCGCATCGGCCACGCGTGGGCGAACGGCCCGCGCGTCGACCTCGAGCACCTCAAGTACGTCCAGGAGGACTTCGCGCGGCGCCAGGACGCCGTCGCGCACCTGCGCGCGCGCATGGCGGCCAAGTCTCGGCCCGGGTACCAGCTGCGCGTGCAGCGGCGGTGGACGTGCGCGGGCGTCGCGCGGCTGCTGCTGCGCCGGCACTTGTCCTGGACGCCGTGCGTCGTCGCGACGATGGCCGACGCCGTCTGGGACGGCGACATCCTCCAGGTGCACGGCCTGCTCATCCGGCGCGGCGACGTGAACGCGCGCGACGGGCGCGGGCAGCTCGTGCTCAACGTCGCGATCCAGCAGCAGCACGAGCCCATCACGCGCCTGCTGCTCGACCGCGGCGCCGACGTGGACCTGCAGGACGACGGGACGCTCACGACGCCGCTCATCAGCTCCATCGTCATGGGTAACAAGGCGCTGACGCGCAAGCTGCTCAAGCGCGGCGCGGACGTCAACCTCACGGACGGCGAGGGGCTCTCGCCGCTTGCGTGGGCCGCCATGCGCGGGTACCTCGAGCTCGTCGCGCAGCTGCTCGAGCTCGGCGCCGAGGTGGACCGGCAGGACGTCGAAGGCTGGAGCCCGCTGCACATCGCGAGCTTCAAGGGCTACGCAGAGGTGGTCGAGTACCTGCTCGTGAGCGGCCGGGCGGCGGTCGCGGCCGAGGACATCAACAGCTTCACGCCGCTGCTCTTCGCGCGCATCGCCGAGAACGCCGACATCGTCGCCAAGATCGACGCGTTCGTGGCCGACGCCGCGAGCGGCAGAGGCCGCCGCTGGCGCAAGAAGACGGCGCGCAAGAAGAAGAGGAAGCAAGTGGCGGTTGTCTCCGCCAAGCAGCTGCTCGTCACGAGCGCCCACTGACGCGCACGTCGCCGTCTGCGTCTGCGTCTGCGTCTGCGTCCCGGCGCTGGATGGCGCGCCGCCCGCGCTCGCGCGTGTACGTGAACTCGTCGCGCGACCGCTCGTGGTCCCAGCGCAGTAGCTTCGCCGTGTCGAGCACGCGCGCCGTCCGCCCGCCGAGGCTCGCGAGCAGCTGCTTGGCGTGCGCGCTCTCGGCGACGTCGAACGCCGTGAGCCCGTACATGTTCTTGTGGTTGACGTCGACGCCGTCGCGCCGCAGCAGCAGCTTGAGGATCTGCGGGAGCGCCGACGGCTGCTGCTGGTCCGCGAGCGCCGGATCCTCGCCGGCCGCCAGCACCAGCGCTGCGAGCCCGACCGAGTTGTTGCCGTCCTCGTCGAAGCAGTCGGCTTCCAGGCGCCGCTTGAGCACGAGGAAGTCGACGACGTGCGCGTGGCCGCACGTGATCGCCCACGCAAGCAGGCTGCCGGGCCGCCGGAGCTCGAAGCGCGCGCTCGGCGCCAGCAGCAGCTTGAGCACGTCCAGGTTCCCGACGGCGCAGGCTGCCGTCCGAGCGCACGAGAAGGATCAGCGACGCACGTCCACGCGCCGCCTGCAATACAGTGAAGTAGGTACCGTAGTGCGCCGGCGTGGCCTCCGCGGCGCTCAGCACGCGGCTGTAGCGGAAGTTGTCGCTGCGCGGCGCGACGCTTTCGAGTGTGGGCTGCGAGGCGCCGCGGCCCGGCAGCTCCGCGGCGGCCGACACGCCGTGCAGCAGCAGCGTCTGGACGACCGGCAGCTGGTCGTGGAGCACCGCAGTGTGCAGCAGCGTCTCGCCGTGGCAGTTGCGCTGGTGCACGACGGTGGAGCCGTGCGCCGCCAGCTGCGCGCGTAGGAGCCCGAGGTCGCCGATCTCGACCGCGCGCTGCAGGACGAGCGCGCGTCCGCTTGCCTGCGCCGCTGTGGTCATCAGCTGTCAGCTTCCATCGCGCTTCCAGAGTGATGGTCTCTCTCCGACACACACACCGGGGAAGCGCGCGTCGAGCGCCTGCTTGCTCAGGAACGCGCGGTCTTCGACGCCGAGGAAGCTCTGCGCAGCCGCCGCGTCAGCGACAGCAGCAGCCACTCGGATTCCGTCCGGCACGCACGTCGATGGAAGCAGGCGACCCCTTGCGCCGCGTCTGCTGCTGCTGCTGCTCGAGGCGCGCAGCGAACGCGCGCGTCGTGAGCGGGAGGCCGTTGACGCGACAGAGGCGCTCGCACTCGCGCGCCGCCGCCGCCGCCCGCTCGTGCGCCGAAAGCTCCTCCAGCTCCTCCATCGTCCGTCCGTCCCTCCCGAAAAGTCGTCACACACATCCTACTGTCTATTGAGGCTTTACCGTCCTGCCGACGGCTGACGTGACGCCATGACGAGCAGCGCCGACTCTCATATATAAAGGAGCCGGCGTCTCTCTCTCTCTCCCTCTCTTCGTCTCGCTCGCTCGTCGGCGTCACCTTCCGCCTTGGAGGAGGCTTCGCTCGGCCCTCGGCTGGCAGGCGACGTCGCCGATTCCTGGGCAGGGGCGGCCGCCTAGCTGGCGCTTTAAGCGCTGCCGCCGACGAGGATGTTGTTGATCGGGATGTGCACGAGCTTGACGAAGAAGCCGATGAAGCCCATCATGAGGAAGCCCACAGACGTGGCGGCCGCGATGCGCGTGAACTCTGCGAGGCGCCGATGGAGTCGAGAGAGCGTCAGTTAGACGAGAGCCAATGGTAAGCGGAAGGGGGCAGCAGCGGACGCACCCTTGCGGTCCGGCTTGGTGCACTTCTTCACGAGGTGCACGCTGTTCTTGACGAACTGCTGCAGCGGCTGGAACACGAGCGTGTTGACGTCCGACATGTGTGCTGGCGGCGGAAGGGGGAGGGAGGAAGAAGCGGTGGGAGGCGCGTGCGCGAGTGCGAGTGCTGCTGCTGCTGCTTGTAGCGGAGATCCAGGAGTGAGTGCCACGTGGGGGCGAGTGTGAGCCTGAACCTGTCTTGGCGTTTGTATCCCGCATACTTCGTCCGAGTCAAATCGAGCACCGCGACAGCACGACTTCCATGCGGCGATTTCTTCGATTTTTTGGATACCTTGCACACATATATCTGATTTGTGACTTCATCCTGTCTCTATATCGAATTGTAGTATCAAGTGGATAGATATGTGTGATATAGTGCTAGTATATGCCTAACAACGGAATTTCGCCTTTTGATGCAGAATTTGAACCTCCAAATAACTGCAACATTTCAAGCATACTGAAACGCAGTCAAACAAAAGCAATAAAGCGGAATGAAGCGCCGTCTCGACGAAGGTGCCGCCGCTGCCGCTGCGGGCGAGGACGACGCAGCTGCCGGCGGTGGCGCGCTGACTCCGGACATGGCGCAGCTGGTGGCCACGATGGTCGCGAAGGAGCTGGTCGCGAGCCTCTCGGGCCGCGGCCGCTTCGGCGCCGTGGGCTTCGCGGCGGGCGAGGAGCAGAGCGTGAACGCGTTCCTGCACCAGAAGCTCGGGAAGAACTACCTGACGCGGCGGCCCGGGCCCGGCGGCACGCGCCTCACGTACATCGAGAGCTGCAAGGCCATCGAGCTCGCGAACCTCGCGTTCGGCTTCAACGGCTGGAGCTGCCGCGTGCTCGAGTGCAAGGAGGAATTCGTGCGTACCACCGGAGCGGGTGGAGGGAGGCGTGTGGGTGACGCCCGACGCTCACACAGGCGCTGACTGTGGCGATGCAGCGCAACCTGAAGGCCGAGCGCTGGTACGTCGGCTTCAGCTCCCACGTGCGCATCGAGCTCAAGGACGGCACGAGCCACGAGGACTTCGGCTTCGGCCAAGCCGACGGCCAGCGGGACATCGGCGCCGCCATCGAGCAGGCCAAGAAGGTACGCGTGCGCGTCGCTGGAGTCGGCTGCGTGCAGAGACTGACACAGCTGCGCGTCGGCGGCCGCCAGGCGAGCATCTCGGACGCGCGGAAGCGAGCGCTGCGGCTCTTCGGCGAGTACTTGGGCAACTCGTGCTACGACCGAGAGGTGGGACGCTGGAGGACTGGCGCTCGCCTGACGGTTCGAACTGCTCTGACGCTCGGTGGCGTCTTCTTGCGCGGGGACCGTCCAGCATATCAAGGAGGTGCACTCGAACCGACCGCCGGTGACGACGAACGCAGCTTCTCCCGCTGAGATCGCCGAACGATCCGCTGCAGCAGCGACAGGAGCGACGAACGGAACGGCAGTTGCCGTAGCCACAAGTGGTCAGCAGCAAACTCCGGCGACAGCGCAGCCCGCGGCATCTCCGATGCAAGCTCGTCCACCGCAGATGCAGACGCCACCGCGAGCTGCGCTCAACCCACCGGGCAACGCGCCGCCGCCTCGGCACAACGGCTCCGCACCGCTGACGTCTTCGCCGTATACGCAGTCGAACGGAAACGTCGCTGCGGCAGCCCCGCAGTCGGTTCCAGCGACGATTGCTGCTCGGATCTCCGCGATGCAAGCGGCTGCGGAGCAGAACAAGCGGCAGGCTATTGCGTCTGTGTTGGGAGGTCCCACAGCTCTTCGAGTGGGGCAACAGCAGCAGCAGCCCGTCCAACAGCAACCACCACAACACTATCCGCAGCCACAGCAGCATCCGCAAACCAACCATCAGCAGCACTCGAACCATCAACACATTCAGCAGATGCAACCACTTCAGCAGCAGTCAATCCAGCACTTTCAGCAGCAACAGCACCAGCCACCTCAGCAGCAGCAGCCACTACCGCAACAGCAGCCACCACCGCAGCAGCAACAACAGCAGCAGCATTGGGGCGGGCAACAGCAACAACAAAGGGCGAACCAGCCGAACGCAGCGTTGCCGAACCACCCGCCGCCACCTGCTTCAGCAGCGACAACGTCTCCGTTCGCCCAGCCACCGCAGTATCCCCAACAGCCTCTGCACACGCTCGGTACGAACGCTCCGCCCCCGACGCGAATGGGAGCGTATCTTCCACCCCAGCACAGCTCCCCGCTCATCAAGTCGGAGGCTCCGCGACCCGGTGCACCAGCGCCAACGAGAGCTGGCGGATCGACAGAGTACGACATCAACGACCTCAGCCTCTCTCAGTTCGACTTTGATCCTCAGCGATGACGAGCGAATGGCGAGCGAGAAAGATGCAGTTTGGCGGCGCGTTCACGACGCGCGGTCGGCTGATCGACGGGCTAAGGCAGGATGCCGTTCGTGATCTTCTGGAATTGGTCGTACCGCTTGGTCCACTTGTTCTTGTAGCTGGCGCTGATCATCTTCATCACGGCTTTCACGAGCTGCTTGGACGAGTGGTCGAGAAGGAACCGGTCGCGGAGCCGCTGCAAGTCTTTCGAGACGTCGCGGTCCTGGAAGCACGGGAATGTCGAGTTGCGCATCATGATCTCCACGAGCGTGATGATCTTCTCGGCGTTGCGCTGCGCCGCGAGCATCCCCATCACGAAGAGCTGCACGAACTCGCCGAAGAGACTCGACGACACGCCGCCGAGGACGCTCACCATCTCCTTCGTGAGCTTGAACGGCGCGCTCTCGAAGCTCCAGTTGCCCCCCGGCGCGATGCCCAGCAGAAACCCGAAGTCGATGTGCACCAGGTGGCCCGCCGTGTCGATCATGATGTTGCCGTTGTGGCGGTCTTTGATCTGCAGCAGGTAGCACACGAGCGAGTACGCCACGAGGCTGTGCAGGAAGTTGCGCTGCGCGGACTTGAAGGCCTTCGAGGCCGTGTCGCCGCCGCCGTACGTGCGCTCGAAGTGAAGGCGCAGTCCCTGGTAGTCCTTGCGCTTCTTGAGCGCGTCGAGCGACTGCGCGTCCGTGATCGTCTCGAGGAGCCCGCACGTCTTGCCGGTGGACACGATGCGGTACGGCCGCAAGAAGAGCGGCAGCTCGCTCTCCCGGAAGATGTCTTGGAACTTGGTGATCAGCTGCATCGCGAACACTTCCTGGCGGATGTCGTCGTTGCTCTTGGAGATCTGCGCAGGGGGAAGAACACGCGTCAGCTCCAACGGACTCGAAGTCGTCAGGTTGGTTGCCACAGCGGACTCGGAACCGCACCAACGAGATGACGTTCCACCCTGGGAGGTGGCCGTACGGAGACTTCGCGCGGATCCGCTCCTGCACAGTGTACGCGACGCCAGCAACGTGAGTTTGTTCAGCTCATACTCGACAGCACCGGACGGACGCACCTTCTTCTCCTGCCAGCTCTCGCCGAACATCCCGCCCTCGGCGAGCATCTTGGAGAGTCCGAACTCATACGCGCTCTGGGAGTGGCGGTGGATCAAGCTCGCCTCCTCGTGTCCGGAGCTGCCGAAGGACGACTTCGCGTACACGCTCGACCCGGACGACGCCAGCGAGATCTCGCGAGGTGATGGCAGACGAGCTCCGAGTACCGAACCGTTCTCGCTCTGATCCGAACTCGCGAGCTGCCTCTCCAGCTCGTTGGACGCGTCGCCGTCGTCGGAACGCGGAGAAACGGCGCTGCTGTCTTCGATCTGCGCTTCACCGCCGCCGCTGGAGCTCTGCTCCAAGCAAACGAACTTCCCGTTGATCGAGAACCGCTTGATGTACGCGACGATCTCGGCTTCGTCGTCGAGCACAGACGCCATCGACGAGTGCGCACTGCCGAGGCGGTCGCGTGTGCTGCCTTGGCGCGCATTCGCTGGAGAGAGGGACACAGGCGACTTGGTGGCGCAGGTGCTTCGCTGTCCAGCCGCGTTCACGTGGTCCTCGATCACCTCGAAGCACAGCAAGCACGGCGCGCGGCTGTGCGTTGAGAAGACTGTGCCCTCGTCCTTGAGCACTCTCGTGATGCGGCAGAATGGATCCGAGACTCGCCCGAGCGGGATGTACGCCATCTCAGGGATCGCAAGCGACTCCAGCGCCGACGGCAGGTGCTTCTTGCGCTCCTGCGGCGGATCGATCAGGCGCATCTTCTCCGAGATGTCTGCGAGCGCCTTGACGAAGTCGCGCTGCTGGTGAAAGTACTTGTACCGCTTCAGGCGCTCCTTCTCCATCCACTTGAGCAGCAGCTCGCGCTGCACTTTGACCTCCTCGGAAGACACCGCGGCATCGAGTGAGAGTTCCTCGCCGACTTGCGCTCCTCGTTCACGCGCGTCCTCGATCTCTGTGGTCCCACAGCCCGTATCGATCGTTAGCGCTTCAGGGCGAGTGGAGCTCGTCTTGACTGGCTCGTTGACAGCGGCGCTGTCTTGATTCTCTGGATCGGGCTTCGTCGCCCGCGTCATCTCCTCCAGCCGCTCTTTCATGCCTGGGATCTCCATGAGCATCGTGGACACGGCACTGCCAGCCGCAGCGCCGCTGCCACTCGGACTAAGGGGCAACTCAAAATGCTGGTTCACAACCTTCGCCTCGATCGACATGAGCAGCTTGGCGCAGAGGTTGTAGGTCTTCGGCTCCTTGTCCGCGATCTTGGCTTCGAGGAGCCAGAAGAGCTGCAGCGCCAAGTGGATCGAGTTCCCGAGGTGCTCGACGTACGCCTTCGCCCTGCAGATCGAGAGCAGCAGGTTCACGAGCTTCTCGGTCTTGACCATCTCGGTGTTCACGACGAGGTGCATGATCTGCTGGATGTAGAACTCGACGTCGTCGACGTTGTGCTCCGCGTACTCGGCCAGGCGATCGATGATGAGCTCCGTCGCGACTTCGTTGTCTCGGAACTTGTGCAGCAGCGAGACTGCGACGTGGGCGTCGAAGGCAGCGGTGCCGTCCTGCAACATCGACAGGAAGACCGTCTTCTCGCTCGCGCTCGACGCAAAGTTCAGACACGACATCGCGTGCAGCCAGCGCTGCTTCTCGGTCGGCGTCTCGGCTTCCACGAGCACGAGCTTGGACTTCTGCGTGCTGACCACGAGCGCGTTCTCGAGGATCACGTGGCTGCCGATCCCCAGCAGCGCCGCGCGCACCGACTTCTCGATCTCCGTCGCGCTCTTCACGCCGACCACTGTGATGGTCTTCTTGGCGGCGGCTGCAGCAGCTTTGCCTCGCCCGGCCACAGCCGCCGCCGCGTCCTCCTTGCTGTCGAAGACGAGCAGCGTCCGCCCTCTCAGCACGCAGTAGCGCAGCCGGCGGACGTGGATGCGCACGAACAGGAGCCCTTCGACAACCTTCTCGCTCGAGTCGGCGTCGCTCTCGTCGACCTTGGCATCTTGCTTGTGCTGCTTGCTCGAGACCACCTGCCCGCCGATGATCTGGTCTTTGCCGTGGGGGTGGAGGCCGAGTCCCTTGGCCAGCGACCGCGGCGACGACAGCAAGAACGACCCGCGGCTGCTGCTCATCCGGAGCGCTGGGCGGCAGTCGATCTGGGTCTGCGCTTCCTTGAGACGTTTGGCGATGATCTTTGGTGATCCACACGATTTTGTGGTCCACACAATTTTGTTCCACACGAGGAGCGAGATCCCAACGATCCATAAACTGGTAGCTTACAAAAGCCAAGTGAGAAATCCGTGATACTTCTTCATAGTGAAGCAACACAAACAATGAGGGTTCCGTGAGCCTCATCCAACACAGCGTTTTTGTATTCTTCTCCCTCACACTATTCACGGACACGCCCTTTCGCTCTGACAGATTGGATTCATGATATGGATAGATATACACGTCTGACATCTTTTGAAGTTTGAAATGAATAAATCGGCCAATCGCAGCGACACAATTAATTTTCAACCAATCATCATTTAATTTGACTTTAATTTCGGCCAATTATCGAAAGGCATGCTCTCGTCCATTCAATTCCGACACGCTATGAAAGGTGCTCACACTCATACCCGCTTCCTCTCCAACACCGATGAGCCTCACAGACTTACAGCCAACCAACACGAAGAAGGCCAAGGACGGCGCTGTCAAGATCTTCATGCGCTTTCTCGCCCAGGAGGAGGTCACGCTCGACGCCGTTGACCTTGCTGTGCGTAGCGATCCTATAGGAGTGACACTCGTGGCGCTGATGAACCGCTTCGACGTTGATTTGGCTTTCTACACAGGCAAAGGCGGCAATTCTCTCGCCCGACACACTGTGATGCAGTACTTCAGGCAGGTCAAGATGTGGCTGCTGGAGCGCTTTCCTTCGTGTGCAGCGCAGGTGGGGAAGGCGGTCCTGAAGAAAGGGCGAGTGCTGGAGGGCTTCAAAGTGACGCGTCCGGCGGGACGCAAGCTACAGCCTGCACGAAGAGCGATCTAAGCCTCCTGACCTCGTATCTCTATTCGGCGGCGACGACTGTGACCGACTGTAATGGGACTCAGGCCGCCCGACTATCGCAAAGCGAACTGTCGGTTGGCACTGATCCCTTTGCTGAGGAAGCGTTTAGCGAAGAGTCTCACAGAGTGAGAACTGATCGCAGGTCCTGGCGAGGGTCTTGGGCC